>PVJS01000094.1:144795-185142 GCA_004027185.1 Glis glis | reverse complement strand
GTGGTACCGGGAATTGAACCCAGGGGTGTTCTACCTCCGAGCTACACCCCCAGCCCCATTTTTTATCCTTTTATTTTTTGAAACAGGATCTCACTAAGTTGCAGCAGGCCTCACTAAGTAGCTGAGGCTGGCTGCAAACCTGGATCCTCTGGTCTCCGCCTCCCAAGTACTGGGATTACAAGCGTGTGCCACCACACCTGGCCACCAAGCCCTTTTTATTTTTATGTTGAGACATGGCTGTCCTTGAACTTATGATCCTCAGCCTCCCGAGGAGCTGGGATTACAGGCTTGTGCCACCATGCCTGCTTCTCTAAACCTTTTTGCCTGTTTCTTCTTGTGTACGCTGCACATGTTTTTCTAAGATACAAACCTTATAGAGGAATTGCTAGATCAGAGGGTGTATGCAACTCTGGTTTCTCTGAATAATGCTAAATTGTGTTTTAAGATCTGAAACTCTAACCACAATGTCAAACTGCCTTGCTCAAAGTATGTATTGGAAGAATAAAATTTTTTTAAGCAAAATACCAAAAACTTTTTTTTGGTACTGGAGATTGAACCCAGGGGCATTCTTATTTTTATTTTTATTTTGAAACATGGTCTTGCTAAGTTGCTGAGGCTGGCCTAGAACCTGCAATCCTTCTGTCTCAGCCTCCTAAGTACTGGGATTACAGGTGTGCCCCACCACACCTGACTTCAAAATACCAAAAACAAAGAGTGGGTTGCATTCACCAGCATTAGAGGTGGAGAATCCAAGTGTCTGTCTCCTGGAACACGCATCTCCCTGTGCACGTAGGCTCTGAACCTGGAAATAGCTGAAATCAGCTCCTGACGGTGGTGAGGAGCAGAGCCTGCCGTCCAGTGCCCTGCCCGAGTGCATGTGACAAAGCAGGAGGATAGCTGCTCACAGTGATGCGCACCTTATCTCCTGACTAGTTCATTACATCCTGCCCACGGCAGCCTGAGAAGCGGCCCGGGGAGGCGGCACGGCGCTCTCAATGCTGACAAAGCTGCGTTGGGTGGCCCTGCCTCAGTTTCCCTTTTGCTTTCCTGGGACTCCGGAATTGTTGTTGTGAGCCAGGCCCAGCGTTCCCCTGGGGACTGCTCCAGGACACACCCCTTCTACTTTTAGCCACAATAACCTCAAGTGGACCCCGGTGGGGTTATTCTGAATGACCAGGAAACCCCTTCATTATTCTACCCAATATGTCATCTAGGGCTGTTTACAAATCCAAGGGTTCTCTTGCCAAATGTACAGCCTGTTCCCCAGGCTTTCATGTTATAATGAAATGAATAACAAGCAAGACATCTTAATATCCTATTCTGCTGGAAAGTGAGGTTTTTTTTCCCTGCTCCTTCTCTCTTAATAGATAAATTAATATAATCAAACAGTCTAAAAAGATCCTTTATGAAAACATCTCTCTTGCCAAAAAAAAAGTTGTATTATAAAACTGGAGAAATTTGTTTCAACTTGTTAAAAGACTTATTCTCAGCCATGAATCCAGTTCCCGTTTTCCCCCCTTCAATTAATTTCACACTAATCCATTTCTTTATCAGGCATTGGGGTGAATGCGTGTGGAGTGAGTGATGGGGACGGGGGCAATGGAGGTGTTTGGCTCTGTAATTTCATCCTTGAATTTTGTGATTACTAACAGGACAACTTTTTTAATTTGCTCTTTTGTCTGGATTCCCTGGCTGACAATCTGCTCGGTGAGCTCGGCTTTTTAATCAATCACCTACATAATCAAATGTCACTGGCTATCTGCTCCGTGTAATTACTTTTGCAATTAAAAATCAACCTCAAGTTGCCTCATCTAATTAGAGGGATGGGCAGATTTTCATCTAGATTGATTTTTTAATAAATATTGACTTAAAATGCCATAATCTCATCATATTCTTTCATTTTCTTTGTACCAAAAATCAAACAAATGGAAGAATTAGCCAGCAGAAGGAATCGTGGGACTTCAAAAGCTTCTGCCTGGTTCAGATGCACAAACCTAGGCTGTATGGAAGCCCAGATTAGCTTGCCTGGTAATAACACTCAATAGCTTCCACCTTTTATTGGAAAAAAGAACAAAGCAATTCAACGATTATATTTCACACTAACATTGTTGCGAGCCCACAATTCTGAGAGCTTCAAATTTCATTTATTGTGCCGCCAAAGGACGATCATTTCTATGAATGCTATTATTTCGTTTAAAGCAATCCCACACATGCCACTAGAATTTTTAGCGTGAGCAGAAAATGTATATGCTCTGTGCTAGAATCAACTGCTCGGAGTTTTCTTAAATATACAAATGCCACGGCAGCCAGATAACGTTCTCGTCTTTGCTGCCTTGTATCTTTTATGTATTATAATTAAAACATTGTCAATAACACAGTTCGTTGCTCTTTGGTTGTAGTGGCTGATGTTGAACACGGAAAAGCCACAATCTGGTAAGAGATTACCTACAGGAAAATAACACACTTTGCTCTGAGAACAATTGTCTCAAGATGAAATGTAATGGTATCTTGTGCGCCTGTTAAAGAAAAAAAAAATCTTGTTGGTGACCCTGACAGAATTCCATTTAAGCCTCAGCTGATTGGAGCGATGATGAAGAGGTAATAATGCTTCGAGCACCCTGGCTTTATTCCCACACAAAGAAGAGACTTCTGTTTTCTCGTGCATTCATACTCTGAGGGAGGAATAGGGAATCGTCCACATCTGACTGCACAATTCACTCTAAGAACAGGAAAAAACAATGATAAGCAAAGCCAGTCAGACTTTGGGCTCTAAAGTCAGAACCAAACAAAAGAAGCCCAGGACAATACACAAGAGGGCAGATTCCACCCAGGCGGCCCTTCACCGGGCAAAGAAGTTTCCACCGAAGGGGCTATTTCATCTGCGATTTCAGCCTTATACTAACCTCGTGTCCAAATCGCATTTCCCAAAAGGATATTCCATGGCCTACTAGGCCCATGAAATGCTGCTCCCAAACGAAGAGCTTTGTGGTTAAATTACTTTCAAAAACACATTCTCTTCCTCTTTGTGGGAGAGCAACAAGATGGATCATCATGGAACATCTCTGAGAAGTTCCGCAGTAAAGACTTCTGACTCCGAATTTATCAAATTTACTTGTCCACAGATCGTCCCATTTGTTTGTTTATCTATTTAGGGTGGTCTATGCAGACACACTCTCTTAGCACACACTTTGGGAAACACTGATACTAAGGCTACATAAGGAAAGTCTTATTTCTGCACTATCAGCCTCTGGGGGGAACAAAGCTTGTCTTCTAGAACGTTGCTGATTATGTTTTCTACGTGTAAAGCAGTATCAAGTACATCTGAGTATGCTATGCAGATTGTGAATGACCCACTGAAACAGAGGATGGGAGTGGGAGGGACTGGACTCAACGTAACTAGGTGTTGTCCGTGGCTCTGGCCGGAGGGAAATTCTGCAGGTGTTTTCTGGCATACGAGAGCATGGTGCGGTGCAGAGGAACTAACCTGGATGCCTGCTGCTGTGTGGAGGAAGGAGGGGGATTTTGAAGTATTGATAGAAAGCGGAAAGTAGAAGAGATGAGAGTGACATGATGTGATGTTTACTGAGCATTTTCTATGTGGCGGTCACTGTACTAAGTGTCCTATCTGTCTCATTTCATTTAACCATCCAACTACTCCCGTGAAGCCAGGTACTGTTTATATTATTATCATCATCTCCATTATACAGATGAGGAAACTGAGGCTTCAAGAAGTGAAGTGATTGCAAAAGTTAGCAGAGGTGGGGATTGGTAGACTTAAACCCAAGAACCATGCCTGCAAGGCACCGAACGCTTTGGGCTTTGAGCCATTTCTTCTGTGAATTGGCCTGGGGACTAAAGTAGGGCTGCAGCCATGTGGGACAGGGATTATACTGTTAAGTAAATAATAAGCATTGGGAGCAGAGCATATCAGTTGTCTATTGTCATGATGATCTTTCTTTTCATTTATTTATTTTTCTATTGGTGCATTGTAATCATACATCTTGATGGGTTTCAGGGTGGTAGGAGTATACATGCACACGATGATCTTGCATTATGAACCACTCCAAACTCAGTGGTCTGAGCGATCAGCATTTCTTTAGCTCTGGGGTCCTAGTTTGACCTGTGGTTCTTTGGTCTTAGCTGGCCCAGAACTTGAGTCTGGGGTCAGGTGTGGCTGGGATAGAAGGCTCTGCTGATCTTGGCTGGCTACTGCTGGTCCAGGATGGCCTTGGCCTGGGTGACTGGGGCTGCTGGACTCTGCTCCACAAATCTCATCATCCGACAGGTTGGCCTGGGTGCGTTCTCACAGAGAGGACAGAGGATTACAAGAATGAGCGGAAATGCACAAGCACACTTCAAGCCTCTGCTTGCCAAATGTTTCCTAATATTTTGATGACCAAAGCAAGTCACATGACTGTGCCCAGAGTCAAGGGGTGGGTACCATCAGGTTACACAGCAAAGGGTATGGACCCAGGGGAGGTGAAGAATCTTGTCACACAGGGACGTGTCCCAATTGGCAAATCCAAGCCACAATTTCCCAGGTCTCCTTCATTAGACCATCTGCCACACAGATACCTCTTCAATGCCATTCCAGGACCCCAGCTCTGCCCTTTGTCCTGGGTGCCATGTACCAGAGGGTGATGGAGTCCCTCCCCCAGAAAGACAGCTTAGCAGTTGGAGCCCCTTCCCATCCAAGGTGATTTTCTCTCAGAGAAGGCTGGTGAGGGCTGGTGCATAAAGCTCAACTTTGGAAGTGGTCTCAGTGACTAGAAATCTGCTTCCCACCCTGTCCTCTGTTGGGCCTGTGTCACTGCAGAGCCCCAACTCCAGGGCTTCACCGTAGGTCCACTCAGAAGCCAGGGCAAAGCTGCAAAGCCGGGCATGGTGGTGCACACCTGTAATACTAGTATTTGGGAGGCTGATACAGGAGGAACACAGGTTCGAGGCCAGCCTCAGCAATTCACTGAGACCATGTTTCAAAATTTTTCCAGGGCAAAGACCAGGGTATAAACTCAGATACCAGCAGGAACATTGAACACATGAGGTTGAATTTTTTCAACTTTGGCATGTTTTTGTTCATAGGTAAATGCATGGAAATATTCTTTAAAGCAACATGGAAATATGTTCTCTACTATTTTTCTTAGAATGTGGTCTTCTCTTGGTATAGATTTTGTTTCCTCACTTTTGTTAAGACCACGGTTACAGAGGTATATTGCCCCTATTCTAAAAAAGGAAAAGGAAAAAGAGAGTAATACTAATCAGAAATACAAACACAAAGATAAATGACTGCTTTTCACTGGTCCAGGTATTGGGCAGTGGTGGGAGTGCTGGAGACTGTAGGGAACTGAGAAGCATTCGCGCCATCTGAACCATGTATCTGCTTCTCAGCTCCAGCCCCCTCCGGCTGGGTGGAAATGTGGGCACCATCTGTCATGGGTTTATGTTCCATAGAAGCTAGCAATCTGGATTTCCATAGGCACTCTTGTATGGTGCCTCTCAGTTCAACAAAGGAACATTTCATCCAAAGGAAATACATCTATGGGCCAGTGGGCCATTGGTTCTCAGTCTTTGGTCAAGGTGAATGACTGCATCACATAGATGGGGAAACTGAGGCCCAGAAATGGGAAGGGACTTCCTGAGGTCACCAACAGGCCATTTTAGATATTTCACCATGAGAAGACTCATTAGTGTTCCTCATAGTCTCAAGGCTACCGTCACCCTCCCAGCCTCAGTTTCTGGTGGTCCTGTCCTCCCTGTTTCCCAAGCACACCACAGAAGGGCCTTGCCATGCCTCTTTAGTCCTCGGCTAGACTGTCCTCTCTGCCGGGACTGTCCTTCCAAGCTCAGACCAAACGTCAGCCTCTCTGCAGACCTTCCCCGTTTCTTCAGGCAAAATCAGGTGCTCTTATGCCTTGGTCCTACGAAATTTCTTGTTCTGGGTTTATCGTGTTAGTTAATTAGTTGTTGATGCTAGTCTGAGATTCAGGAGAGCAAGCACCCTGGGGATTTTACCTGGGGATTCCTAGGGCCCAGTGTGGCACCTGACACATATAATGATGTGCTCAATAAAGCTTGTGGAATAAATAGAGACAGGATAATGAATGGGGCATGTGAATGAGAAAGACAAGCCCTGTGGCCCCAGCCAGGATTCTTCACGACACACATCACCACCAGGGCTTTTGAGAGAAAAGTCCATGTAGAAATAGGAGCAGAGAGGCTGAGGATGACAGTCCTGAGGTCACTTGGTGGCTCTGCCATTTACTAGCTGTGTCATCCTTAACAAGTCATTTAACTCAAGATGCCCAAGCAGTCTTATCTGTAAAATGGGTTCATAAGGCACCAGCATCAACATGGCTGCAAGGATTAAATGGGACAGAGGACATAAAGGCCAGTGTCTGGTGCAGAGCAGGTGCTCACTAAATGCTAGGCGAGGCAATGAGTAACAAGAGAACCTTAGATGGCTTTTTCTCCTCCAGTAATTCTCTTCCTGCTCAGCATCACCTCTCAAATAAGCAAAAAACAGCAGCAGACACGTAGCGGACGTGGAGGGAACCCAGGGCTCTTTCTCACCCCTTCCCCTGCTTTAAACTGAGACTGTGAAATCAGCGGCCTCCTCGGTGGCCAGAGACAGACAGAAACGCAGCCGGACTTGCTCTGTGGGGCTTTTCTCCATTAAGCCTTGGTAAACACGTCCCCGAGAGGACCTGCACCAGTGCTCACTATCGGCCTAGGTCCGGGTTAGCAGGCAGAAGGGCTGCAGAAGTGGGCTCCTTTGTACTTTTTAAAAAAAAAAATTATCTCTCCTCTCCAGGAAAACAAACAGCTTCTGCTGACTCTCAATTGACCATTATGGTGGCGTCTGGGACGGTCCTGAGGAGGCGGCCGGCCCCTCAGCTGTGTCCGCCATCGGTGTCAATATGGAGCCACCCCTGAAAACCTGCATGATAATTCAGGCACTGAGTCAGAAAGAGTGTTCTGCTTCCGAATTCAATTATGGCTCTTTAATGACAATAATCACAATAGTTGTTCTACTCATTTGCATCTTATGTATAATAAGACACTCCCCCAAGTTTAATTTATGACCAAATAAATGGGCAGAGGAAGAAGAGTGGCTTTGCATGTTTCAGTCTAACATTTTAGTTGCATTTGCAGTGGGAGGAGGATTTGTGGCAAGCCGGAGGATTAAATCCCTTGAAATCATTATACAAATTTCAAAATGTCAAGTACTCTGATAGAGATTATTATTTTATCTTCTTATTTTGACAGGAAACCGTGTGTGGCCACCTCTGTCTTAGAACAAGCGAGGAACGGAGGCCAGGGGAGACAAAATCAAGATAGAAGAGCTCGCAGGCTTCCTGATCAGCTGTCTTTTCATTCGGCTCGCTTGTATGACAGAGCGTAATAGACATTTTCCTTTGCACGAAATAATAAGAGCAGTACTTATCGCATGGTGCCTCCAGCCAGTGGCAAAAGGAAATTAGAAAAGTCCAATGAAGCCGAGAAGTAATTAATCATCATACAGTGGGGCCTGTCAAATCAGAAGGGTCCTTCCAGCTGATAATGTTCCCCAACTCAATTTAGACTGATAGAAATTAGAATTTTTTTTTTCCTCTGGCAAAAACAAAAAGACCAGAGTTAGCACAAACGTGGCCAACTGTTGGCTTTCTGGTCCGCCTGACCCATTTACAGCGACGTCTGCATCGAGTGTAACTCAGGCCAAAATCGAAGCAACCGCATCTGCTCCTCAAGGCGAAAGGAAATCATAACTATACTGTTTTAAGACTCCCACTCCTACCTCTCTTCCCCCTCCACCCTGCCACAGAGCGTGAGCTATAGAAGAAAAATTAAAGTTGGGCGCTATTGATCAGGTTGGCTCATCTCCCCACGGGGCCGAGGGGAGGGAAGCTTTTCGCTGCGATCCGTAATGAGGCTGGACTCTTTGGAGATCAAGTGAAATAAATAAAATGGGTTCAGTAGGAGCCACAGAAGGCTCTTGGCAGAGGAGGTGGGATAACAAGCTGAAGGCAGATTCTTGAGCCCGTGGAGGGCAGGGTGGGGTGGGGCAGGGGAAGATGGCGCCCTCCTGTGCAAAGATATTCACCTACATTATCCACACCATAGGCCAGTACTCCCCCAAACCCAGCCACCAACACCACCAACTCTGATCTCTATGGACTCCAAAAGGGTGAGTTACTATTTCTCTTGCTTCCTCCAGGTGCCCCCTAAAGGTCTCGCAGAGGCGCGGGCAGGCATCTTGAACTCAGACATCCCCCAGAGCCACGAAGGAAAGGGAATGAGCGCAACTGCGCAGTAAGCAGGGTGGGGCCCGCGGCCAACCGGAGCAGCTTGTCTTTGCCGAAGGGGACGGCCTGTTCTGGGTTGCAGGCAGTCACGCCGTCGGGCAGTTCATACAGCGGGTTGTCAGACCTTCTGATGTGCCTGGATAAGTCCTGTGGTCTAGAATTCTATGTTTCTCCTAACTTGTAAATGTAGGCAGCTAGTGAGAGTTTTAAAAGGTTGAGTGTAAACGTCTTGGCTACTAGTTGTGGCTTTGGCCCATGGGGAGGTGTGGGCCGTCTTCAGACACTGCGTTTCAAACACATCTTTGGGTTATGAAGACCGGCATTCAGGTCCTGGCCTTACTGCTATTAGCGTGTGCTCCAAAGCAAGAGGCCTACCTCCTCCCCGTAGAAGGTGGCTAGTAATCAGTACCTGCTTTAGGAGCTGGCCCAAAATGCAGAGCACCCACCTTGGTGCCTAGCACACAACAAATATTCAACAAACCAAGGGCTGCTGTGAATTGAATCATGGTGGGGAGCACCACTCAGAGCATCTATTTCCACATTCCTGCCCCCAAGCCCTCTCTTCCTGGCAGTCCCACGCACTTCTGTTCATCTCCCTCTCTCTCTCTCTCTCTTTTTGTTGGTGGTACTGAGGATTGAACCATTGTACCTCTGAGCTACACCACGGTCCTATATATTTTCTTGTTGTTGTTGTTTCAAAACAGGGTCTTACTAAGTTGCTGAGGATCTCGCTAAATTGCTAAGGCTGGTCTCCAACCTGCAATCCACCTGTCTCAGCCTCCCAAGTACTGGGATTACAGGCATGGGCCACCATAGCCAGCTCTTTTCATCTCTTTAATGGCAAGTTGTTATTAAGACATTTAGCAACTTGCCCCCACTGTAGAGGCAAAGCAGGGCCCCACCGAGTTATAAGAAGCCTAGAGTTTCAGACAACATGCACTTTCTTACCTAGGAGACACAGTTGCCACTGCCCTCCCCGCCCCCAGGTACCATGGCTGCTTGATTAGTTGCAGGGTTCTGCTTAGCATCATGTGAGGTGTATGAGTACAAATTAAGTTAGGGGACAGTCTGGTGACTTCCAGGGAGATCATCTCTCACAAGTGGTATTTTCTCAGTGGGCCTGGGATGCCTCAGGGGTACCCCTTCTTTCATGTCTGCTGGCAGAGAAAGAGTCCCAGCTGTGACAGCCATCGCGGCAGACACCCACAGCAGTGTCTTCTGCAGCACGTCTTCTACTGGATCACTTCTGGTCATGACAAGGACACTGTGTGGGTAAAGATTTCCATTCCCGCATCACAGGTGAAGAGACCACCAGGCGCTGCCCTGGGAACCCCATGTGCAGGACCCCCAAGGCCACATGGTGGAGTACAGCCCCTTTGGAGACCACTGGTAATGCATGCAAACAAATCACTAGGTCAATAATAACCTAGTGATTGTACTCTGGCCGGGGCTCAGCGTGTACCATGTGCCCAGCCCTGTTCTAAGTCCTTTGGCTGCGTAACTCATTTCCTCCTCCCGACAGTGCAGAGGGTGGCTACTATCATCCCCGTTGTACTGATGAGGAGCCCGAGGCACAGAGACGTGATGTGACTTGCCGGAGGTCACAGCACTGGGACTCACACCGTCACAATTCCAGGCAGGCAGTTCATGCTCTTCGCCATCCTGATTTACTCTCCTTTGATACACAAACCTATGACGTCTACATAAGAAATGCAGCCAATCTATTTTATTTTTATTATCTGCAAGAGGCTGAAGGAGAGAAGGGAGCCAGGGATGGGGAGGAGAAATGAAGGGAGGGTAGAAGGAGGAGGAGGAGATCCAGAGAACCAGAGGGGAATAAGGAGCGAGGGAGGAACCAGCCTGCGGAGGTGAGCTGCTTTCTGATTGCTGCTAAAATTGACATTTTCTCCTGGCTTATTTACAGATTGGGTGTTAGAACCTAACAATTGGGAGGGTTTTTTAAAAGGTCCTCAGAATAGCAGAGCCAAGCTAAGCAAACGCCCAGCCGTGTACACAGCCCAGGTGAGATGAAAGGGCTGGGACCACTCAGGCCCCTTATCTGCAGGGCTGGCCCTCGGTGGGTTTCAGAAAACCCAGGTGGGCAGTACTGGCGGAAAGTTCAAAGTCATTTTTTTGTACAGATATTGCAATCAAAAGTTTGTTTATCTGCTGAAATATTTGAGGGAACAAGATATCGCTTTGACCTGCCTACACCTGCGACCTTTGTGAGCGCAGCCAAGATGTGTTTTAAACTTGTTTGTAGTCTTAATCTTTAATGGGCTTCTGCATTTTTCAAAGGGTAGAATTTGGCATAACAAAACAAAACCAAAAGAGAGAGAGAGAGATTTCTGTCGCATCAAGAGAAGTATGTTTGGTAACCTTAGCTGTTTCCATGCATTCTAGAAATCAAAAGAGAAAAAAATGTAGGGTCTGGCCCAACCTCAGCGTGGTAGCAGCGTGCCACCGTCTCCCTCCCTCGACCCCAGCGCTGCAGCCCTCCTCGGTTGCCCAGGTGTTGGCCCGGGCTGGATTTGCACTTGAGGAACTCCTTAAAGAAGAGGGGGAGTCCAGACCTAGAGTTTCAAGTTTATCGGTAACTTGTTTGTGTTCTGGGGCCCTGGGCGATTGAAGTCAATTAACACTAGTTTACCAAGTCCATGGTAGACCTTTGTGAAAGAAAAGTCATTTAGTAATTTAAAGAATGAAGAGTTAGGAGAGCAGAAACACTTCAGAAAAAAAAATGGAATATATTGGCTCCCACTTTCCTCCAAACCAGACCACCACTGAGTCTACTTACTACGTTTTAACAATCGTACTGGGGCTATAAATGGAGATAATACTGTTTCCTTAACAGAGTTCTCATGAGCTTGAACAGGACCGAGAATGTGTGTGAGATGTCCCCATGATGCTGTCATATAGAAGGAGCAAAATACATGGTAGCTCATCTTCTCTTTCTCCTCTTCCTCGTTGTCTTCGTCCTCATCCTCTTTCACTCTCATCTGTCCTCAGGATCATCATCATCAGTTATCATCAGGATGACTTACTTGTGCCCCTGAAAATACCTTCTTCTAGCTGGGCAGTGGGAAGGACGCAGTTCTTGCCTTTTAAGGCCAGGTAAGAAGTCCATGGTCTCCAGCTGTGCTCTGTAGGGAGCAGGCAGGAGGTGGGGACAGAGAAACACTGCCATCTGTGTACAGTTGGTTCTGTGGACACCCTGTCTGCCTGCCTGCCACAGGGGTGAACTAAGATCATGGGACCCAATGGCCAAGTGTCCTCTCGCAAAGCCGCCTGTCAGATAGGAGAGCCAAGTCTTTGAGTTCACATTCCTGTGTTGGGTCTGGACCCAGATTGGATGTCAAAATAATTAGAAAAGATGGGAAGCCTGGTTCAAGATGCAGCTCCAAGCCAACTACCCAAATCTGCATGTGGTGGGGGTGTGAGTCACAGCGGTGCCCACCACTGCCCTCTTGGATCTACCATGATCACTAGCATCTTTCTAGATCCTGGTCTCTCGTCTGTAATATGGAGGTCATTTCTGTTTTGACTATCACACAGGATTGCTGTGTGAGATGACATCATGATAACTAATGCTAACGGGACACTTTCTATGTGTCTGGCACTGTGATAAGCAGTATTACGTGGTACCATATCATTTCAACTTTGTTAGTAAGCAAATAAATGCAAATTTAAATTGCCACGCAATACCATTGCATTCCCGTCAGTGGGCAACAGTTACACCAAGCACTGGTTGGCTTGTGAACTTTCCAGAAAAGGATCCTGGCATACTCAGAAAGACAGAGAGGTGGAGACCTGGCCACTGCCATCCCCTCCCAGTCACATGCCCTGGAACGCTGCTACCTGCGTGCCCCAGGAGGCACGCACAAGAGTTTTCATAGAGCATTGCTTGCAGTGGCAACTATAACGGAAATAATGTAAGTGCTCCTCATGACACGGAATATTCCATGTCGATGAGAATGACTTCGTAGCACTGCACATGTCAACATGGATAAAGAGAGCGTGGCGGGGGTAGAAAAACGTGTTCAGAAGCATGTGCCAGGCCTGGGTTCATCCCCAGTTTGGCAAAAAAAAAAAAGAAAAATTAAAAAAACTCCAACCTTATTTAGAGATATATAGCATCCTTTGGGTATACATGGGTGATTGACTCCAGGAGCCCCTGTGGATACCCGAATATTTAGATGCTCCAGTATCTTATATAAACCGTCCTAGTATTTACATACAATGTACTAAATCCTCCTGTATACTTTAAATCATCTCTAGATTACTTATAATACCTAATACAGTATAAGTGCTGTGTAAATAGTTGTTATACTATTGTTTAGGGAATAATGACAAGAAAACGTCTGTACATGTTCAGTACAGACACAGTTTTTTTCTCCTGAATATTTCTGATCCATAGTTGGTTGAATCCACAGATGCAGGACCCTCAAATTCTGATGGCTGACTATATACATCAATAAAATGTAGAATAATCCCTGGGAGCCCAGTGCAGTGGTGTACGCCTGTTCTTCCAGTACTTGGAAGGCTGAGACAGGAGGATCACAGGTTCGAGGCCAGCCTCAACAACTTGCGAGACCCTTAGCAAGTTAGTGAGACGCTGTTTCAGAATAAAAATAAATAAATAAATAAAAAGGGCTGGGGGTATAGCTTGGAGTGCAGACCCCAGTACCAAAAATGAAAGAAAGAAAGAGAAAGATCTCTGGGAATGAGCAACCCCATTCAGGCAGCTTTCCTCTCTAAGGAAGGAATAAGGAGAATTAATTTGGGAGAGAGAGACACACACAGAAAGGGCCATGGGTGTTTATCATACAACTTTTATATCTTTCTCTTTGTCTTAACTATTTCATAATTCATTGATAAAAAATAGATTCACCTTGTTAAAATAAATAAACAATGAAATTGGATTCAAGTGCGTTGGAAGCAGGAACCTGCTGGAAAGGACCCCTGGTCCCCTCCGGGACAAGCCAGCAGGACAGGAATGCCGGCTCCAGTTCCAGCAGTGGGCCTCAGCTGAGGGCCCTGCACACCACCCCACTTAGGCCTGAATTCCAGGCAAGGGGAGGGTCGAGTAGACAAGGGCAGATGGGGAGATGGAAGCCCCTGCATCCAGAGGTCCCATCACGAGGTGGCAGAAATGATGGATGTATATATTTAATGAAAGGGTGACTCTAGATGAGTAATAAAAATACGGTTAAGGAGGCAGATATGTTTGGTGATTTTTTTTTTCTTTTAAAGAAGTCTACACTCTGGAGCTCTTGCTCTGGTACAATTCTTTTGTTAGATCAGGTAATATTTTTGAAAAACAGCATTACAAAAGGTTAAATGTAGAACAGATGTAAGTTATAAAATACAAGCTGATCAAAGCTGAGATTTTGAGACAGATATGTTAGCAAATGATGATAAATCCGTCCCAGTAGGACTGTAAGAAGCAGACAAATGTAACTATGGACGAGTGAAAGTCAAGGGTTGAGGCTGGGGGAAGGGGAGAGTGAAAACAAATGTTGGAGTTGATTCCGGTGAACTCGCGCAGAACATCAATGAGTCCACGCCGGGCCGGGACAAACATCACAGACACAATATAGTCCATTTTTTTTTCTTAAAAGAATAATCACATTCCTGGGTTTTGAATAATCCAATTAGGGATTCCCATCCTTGAATCTCAGTGATCTCTTTTTATGCCAGTTTCTGACTCTGGGATTTCAGCTTTTGCAAGCCACGGAGGCTGGGTTCTGGTTTAAAGCTTTAAAAATTGGCTTTAGAATTTGGGCATCTCAACTTCTCATTAAAAAGCCAGATAATTTATGGTCCCATCATTAACCCGCTTCCTCAGCCTACCGTGATAGACTTATCATGGGGGGGGAGATTTCAACAAAACATTATGACTCCTTTTGGGGAAGGCGGCAGAGAAACAAAATTAAATAAATCAAACCCCTCTGTGTCAATAAATGAAGCCCATGAGAAGTAAACTATTTACTGAGGCTTAAGTGAAACAGAAAACATTTAAAGATCAAGAAAAAAGGAGGTAATTGTTCAGGCTGTCAGCAGGGGACCGCTGTGATAATTTGATCTGAACTCTGCTAACAAATGACCTAGCCGGTTCTTCCAACTTTAGTATCTGTTTATGCTCCTACAAATTGAAACCCCACCGCTCAGCTGCTCAGAACAGGGCCGGGTACAATAGCACATGGGCCCGACGATTAGTTCAAGCTGGGGATGGATTAGCTGTCCATCGCAGGCCTCCAAGCCCTCCAGAATATTTTGTCTTTCCCTGCTGGGGTGAAAGGGTGCAGACATATGCAACCAATAAAGGAACAGGCTTCTATGGACTGGAGGTTGAGAGGAAGGAATGCAGAACAAAACTATAAAATAATAATAGACAAAGGGGCAGTGAGGGCCCGGGGAACTCAATACCTCCTCTGCTAACCCAGGAGGGTTGTAGCACCAACGTCCCCCCAAGTTCTTAAAACGGAAGGGGGCCTGTTGTGTGTGTGATTGCTCAGTGGGCCAGGCGTGCCAACGGTCAGGGCTGACGTGAGATCAAAAGCCTGATAAATGAGAGGAAAGGGAATGTTTGACCCACTAAACCATATTCTACAAGAATCCCAGGCTTTTAAAGTAATAAGAAAGGCCATAAATTACAGTGTCTTGGGTAGATCCTGATATATTCTGAAGCCTATGAGTGTTATTCGGACATAATATTTTTAGAGAGCTTCGTGAGCAATGAAATGCCTAAGCATCTCGTCCTGTTTTAGGATTCTGCAGCCTGGATTCGGAGTCCACATTTGGAGAAAAGCAACTTATCTTCCTGGGGTTTCAGAAGCTCCAAATGATAATTCGTTGAAAAATAGGCTTTAAGCAAATGGGAGCAAATTCATAATGACAGTGCACATCCATAAACTGTTTCCTTAGATCAGTGATGAGTCATATTGAGAAAGGTTCTTCATGACTGAATGAAAGAGAAAAGACGAAGAAACGAAGGCGGCAGCGTGGCGTAGGGTGAGAAGCACGGCCGCGGAGCTGTGCGATCATGGTCAGTTAGCCTCTTCAGGTCTTGGTTTTCTTGTAGGCTCTGTGTCCTAGAGACACTGGGAAGGCAAAAGGAGGTGACATAAAGGCACAGTGACCAGCACACGGTAAATGTTCAGTAAATCCTGGGCAAGGTTTTATTGATGAGGTTACTATAATTATCAACAAAAAACCAGGTGGGTTTATACATGGAAGGGTGGAAAGGAAGTCTTGGGTTAATCTATGAAATCATTATTATTATTAATAATAATAAGCTCTCCTGAGAAATCAGAAAGCTGGGGAGGCAATTACTAAGTACAAAGGAAGCCACTGCCAAAGTTTCCTGCTCATTGGATTGTTTTGTTGACACTTCTTTTGTGCTTGTGCTGCTTTTTTACATTTTCAAACCATTTGACCCAACCCAAGCTGACGCCACGCTGTTCAACTGTCCAGCAGAGGGCACCGGGCCCTTTGAAAGTTGGGAAACCATTTTGAAGATGGCTGCCTTCACATTCCCAAAGAATATTTCACATGCAAAGAATACTTCTCCTCAAGCCTTTCATCCTTCCTCTGTCCAGTGGTTCTCGGCCAAGGGCAATCTTGCTCTCTGGGGGGCATGTGGTGATGTCCAAAGACAGTTTTGCTTGTTCAGCTGGGGAGGGAGAGATGGAGAGTGGAGATTGCTACAGGTGTCTGGTAGGTAGAGGACAGGGATGCTGCTGATCCAACATCCAACAGGATGGGAGGATGTTTGGGACAGTCCCCACAATGAAGAACTGGCTGACCCGCGATGCCAATAGTGACCTGATTGGGAAACCTTGATGGAGACTCAGGTGTGACATTCGTTTCCAGCTCAGCTCACCTTGGCCAGGGTACACGGCTCACCTTGGCCAGAATACACATTAATGCTAAAGATGGGATGCTGTTGAGTCAAAGTATCAACACATTAAAATAATAACAATAATAATAGACAAAAGCTGCTCTTGGCTGACTAAGCTTCAGTCAAGGAGGAGAGAAAAGAGATGCAGAAAACGTGACTTCCATTTTTCTAGCTCTGAACTCCTGAGAAACTAGCATGATCAGAAAAACTGTCCAGCTCTATTTATCTCCACAAAGTATGGAAGGTCATAGCTAGAGACAGAAGGCTTGCAGCTCTCCTTGGAATCCCTGAGGGATGCTGAATACACTGGCAATTACCCAGAGGAGGTGGGTAAATAATCAGGTGACAAAAGAGCCCAGCAACGAGTCAGCTCAATCTTCTGTGTCACTTTGAGCAAGTTAGCTAACTTCTTTGGGCCTCACTTTCTCAACTGCAAATCAAGACCAACTCCATTAGCTTTGAGAGACTACGATGAGGATTAAATTAAACAGTGTCTCTACAGTGCACTATTCTAAACTTCAAGAGTGAGATTCATGCACCAAAATGCACAGTAGATATTATATTAGGTTCTCAAATGAACCAACATTTATTGGGAACTCACTATATATCATGATTCACATAGATTTAACCTTAGTTGATTCACATAGATTTAACCTTAGTTTCACCTTAGTTTAACCTTCTGTTATTATCTCCATTTTACAGATGGAGAAGCTGAGGCCCAATTATTACATATCTACTTAATGGTAGAGGTAGGGTTTGGACCCTGAGCAGTTGAATGCCAGCGTTCACACTCTCAACCACTAATCTACACCACCCACCTTCCCCACTTAAAGAGGTCAGGGATGGCAGAAACATTAGAGAACATTTGGACAACCCTCCTAATTTTTCAAATGGACAACTGCGTCCCATAGGGATTAAACAGTTTGCCTGTGATAAAGCTGGCATGGAAACTGGGGGCGGGTGGGGTCCTGACTCCCATTTCTTCCAACAAAGAACGTCTCTGCATTTTTTTTTCTTTTTTTCAAAATCAGATACCATTTTCCCAGCACAGGGTAAACACAGGACAAATCACTTAGCATGTGTATCTTAATAACCCGACTTGACTGAGATGAATGAATTCGCATTCAGTCATCATATAAGCCTATTAAATATTCTGGGAGGCTGCCGTATACATTTTAATGGATGTTGAAACACGGAGCGTGTGTGTTTATGGCTCTTTTAATCTTGCCAGTTTTACTAATATGATTAGTTCAGGAGCCATTTCACATCGAGACTTGGGTGTCAAAAGAGAGCACAGAAGTTTCTAGAACATTTTGCCCCTCATTTTTTTAATGGAATATTTGGATCTTACCAAGGAGCTCATGAAAGGGGGGGGGCACAAATGACTGAAAGCAGGACCTCAGCAGCTCTGAGGGATCCTTGGGCGGGGACCTGCCTTTGTTCACTGTGGAACGCCCTGCTTCCATGGCTGCTACCTCCCTTTGGGGGAACCCTGGGATTTCATAGACTAATATCCTGGCTACACCCAAGTTTCCAGGCATGAGGATCCACAGGGCACAAAGTGAGGTGTCCTCAACCCTGGCCTGATATTTACTGGACTGTCCACGGTGTGAGGTGAGGCCGCCCTAGGAGAGGCTCGGCCCCTGGGAAAGTGATCGCAAGTGGCCGAGTGCCATGGGGAGAGTTGTTTGTTCTGGGCATGGAAGGAGGAAATTGTCAGAGGAAGTGAAATAGGAAATGCAGAGATCAAAGGGAGGAGGAAATGAGATCGAACTGAGCTCTTTTTGGAGTCAGCGTTGCACTCTTAACCCACGTGAGGCACAAAGATTAGCCTTTACGCAGCTGGAAGCAGGGAGAGACTTTCCAGCGGATGCAAGCTGGCCGCTTTCACATGTCACCTACAGATGGACTGAGCGGGGAGCCGAGCAAAGCCAGCCCCATCTCCCCCAGAAAGCACAGCGGTGAGTGTGCCAAGCAGATCTCCAAATGCCCATTTAGCCCTGAGCATTCTTAAACCCTAGGACGGAATGCACATGCAGGCCTGAGGCCAGGCTTTTGCCCCTAGAAAGAAGTGAGGTCTCACCCAGGACCAACCATTTTTGTAGTACCCAGGAGTGGCAGACGAGGACCCCCAAAGGCCGACGTTGGGATGGAGAACTGACATCAGGAATGGGGCTCCAGAAAGCACTGGAGTGCTGAGTGTAGGCGATCCAGAGAGCTGTGATCCTTTGTCCTGGCCTGAATCTCTGGGCACCCTGGGTCTTAGTAAAGAGCCAGGGGCACCTCTGTGATCCCCCTCTTATAGTTGATACCTATGTTTTCTAACTGGGGCTTTGATCCTTCAGCCCAAGGGGACACAAGTCTTTCAACGGCGGGTAGTTACTGATCACCTAGAAGAAGCCAGGTACTGTTCTAAATGCCAGCGGCACAGAGGCAAACCAAACAGACAAAAATCCCCACTCTCGTGGAGCAGATGTTCTAATGGGGCAGCAGGCTATCGCATCAGATCAATAAGTTAAATTATGGTATGTTCAATGGTACTGAGTACTGAGCAGAAAGTTAAACCAGGAAGCGAGACAAGGAGGAGTGTTCTAGAAGGGAGGCCTCCATGAGGAAGTGATACCAGAGCAAAGCCCTGAAGTTAATGATTTTGGAGTAACGTCTGAGAAGAGAACCCCTCTGCCTTTCTCCCACCGGCCTTTCCTTGCAATGAGCACATGAACCCTTCCTTCTCGGGTTTTCTAAGGGATTTCCCTTACAGCTGACAGGGAACACTGGTAAAACAGAAACAGCAAAAGTGTCTTCTTACTGTCGCATCTCCCGTAGGCTCACGGAGAGGCTACAGCTGGG
This sequence comes from Glis glis, assembly GCA_004027185.1. Classification (NCBI taxonomy): domain Eukaryota; kingdom Metazoa; phylum Chordata; class Mammalia; order Rodentia; family Gliridae; genus Glis; species Glis glis. The sequence goes on along the minus strand of PVJS01000094.1, from coordinate 166,086 downwards.
GCTTTGGGTACCCACCTCCGTATAGTAAAATCAGACCAGTTTGCATTTCAGAGAAACTAGACTGTGTGTCTTTAATCCCAAGCCTTTGACCTGAGAGAGAGGTAGAGGTGTTGGCAGGGAGGGTTAGGGATGGGTGAGGAACATCCCTGGGCCTGGAGGAGCATCCATGTGATTGGAAATGGTGTCTGTCCTTCCTTCCTCACTTCCCGCCATGCCTCTGAAGCTCTGTTGGATTGGTGAGACTTGGAGTCTGGGGTGGGGTGTCTTTAAAGTCAGCATTCTCCACCACTGTGACCCAAATACCTGACACGTAAAACTTAGGGGAAGAAGAATTTTATTTGCTCGTAGTTCTGAAGATTTGAGTTTATATTAGACCAGCTTCCAAGCAGGAGCCAGGGCTACAGGTTCTCAGGGCATCATTGTGGGAGCAGAGAGAGGGGACGAGAACTTGTGTCAGCTCATAGCAGCAGGGGAGAGAGAAAGAAGAGAAGCTGCAGCAGCTGGGCCTGGAAAAACACTGTCCCCAGCCATGCCTTCCCCAGAAGCCAAGTCCCACCTAGAATATGGCTGCCTTGTCTAACACATGAGGTTTAGGGGACACCCTAAATCCAAGCCTTAGCAGGCGGAATGGTTCCATGTGGTGGAGAACTCCCAATGGGCAGAGCTGGGGTAATAGAATAGGGACAGGAGGATGATCCCCAGGGTCACTCCTCTTAGGGGACTTTTGCAAATAGAATAAAAGGAATGAAGTTCTGGGTCAGCAATTGCTACCATTTCTGCTCTAGAGATCCACAACACTGCCTTTAGATATCTAGTTATTGCTCCACAGCTTTGTACAATAAAGCCCAGGCAGATTTGTGATATCAACAAATAATGCTTAAATAAAATACACAGACACACACACACACACACACACTGATTGGATTGGACAGATCTGAAAGTCATTATCAAGACCACATGGTAATTAGTTTGGATCACAGTGCAAGTGGGGTATGTAACTTTCAGGTCCACAGGGGCTCAAACCCTCCAGTCTCTTGGTTGCTTGGCATCTGAATACAAGGTGAGGTTTGGACCTTGAGTGTATAATATTCCCATTTCTTATCTGAGGACAGTTTGAAACTTAAACTTCTTGGTTATTTCCCTATTCCCTGGAGATCCAAATAGATGTTGGCTAAGGTCTTGCATCTCTTAAGAACTAGACTAGATTGTTCTCTCTCTCCTCCTGTACACTTTGCAAAGAACACTGTCCTCCGTGGGAGTTACTTCCAATGATAATCGCTGACACCAAGTGCCTGTTTCCATAGTGTCATCTCACTGGACACCAGTGGTTCCCATGCCCTACACTGTCCAGACTCAGGTAGAACCAGCCCCACCACGATTCCCAACCTAACTCACCCTCTCCATCCCCAGTGGGGACACATACACACACACACACACACACACACACACACACACCTTTCTATGTCTATTGCTGAAGGATTGGGATTGGGGTGGTAGAAGGGGAGGGATGGCTAGAGATTTGGATTACAATGTGCAAATGACTTTCCACTTTCTATCCCTACTCCTCAGAGACTCTCAGTGGCAAAGTCACTCCACATAGCCAGCATCCAGCCACTTCCTCTGTCCCCTCCCCCCATGCCGAGCTGTCTCAGGAACTGTGAATTCTCCTCTAGTCAATGCACATTCTCACCCTCAGATTCAAGGAGTCTGCCATTGACAGCCCCAAATCCATCCAGGTGCTCATCAGAAGCAAAGATCTTCTCCCTAGATTCACCTGGGAAAGCAGCCCTGCATTTTAGCTATAAAGAAGCAGCCCCTTGATTTAGAGGTAAAAATGGACTAATCATTTGTCAGGACAACTTCCAAGGACCCCATGAAGCCCCACTTGGTACCAGGACATGCTTACCACTAACTGCTTCCTGGCTGTCTGGTTAAGCTTAAAATGCTGTGGATCAAGTGTAGGGGAAGATTCCCAAGGACCCAGGGGAGCACAGGACTCTGGGCTCCTAGACGAAGGTGGAGAGTGGACGACAGTCTGTGATGTAAGCCAAGGAGAACACCAGACAAAGATTTGGTGGGCCAAATGAGTGGTTGGCCCACTCATTTGTTACTTTCTGCCCAGCTGAGACAGGAGGATCACAGGTTCAAGGACAGCCTCAGCAACTTAGGGAGACCCTCAGCAACTTAGAGAGACTATGTTTCAAAATAAAAAGCACCAAGGGTGTAGCTTGGAGGCAGAATGCCCCTGGGTTCAATCCCCAGTACCAAAAACAAATGAACAAAACCCCCCAAAACACTAATACTCACACACACACACACACACACTTACACACACCAACCAAGGCCAATCACAAGGCCCCACCCACCAGGCTGTAATGGTGGGCGTGTAACTCAAGCTGGTCAATCAGATACTCTTCTTCTTGGTCATTGTGATCACCCATCAGATGCCGCTCGGGTCTTCTGCTCAACCTGGGACTCAGGTGTCTCTGGGCTCGAGCTGAAAGGATGGTGTAAATCTCTGCGGTCTTGTTTTGCCTGTGGGAGATGGGGACAGGAGTGTGGGCATGCATGTACGTGGTAGGGTGTCTCGTGGCTCAGATGGGATGCCCTGGGTCTGCAAACTTATTGCCCAGGATTTCTGTCCTCGGGGTCACAGGCCACAAAAACAAATGGTGTCATGACCTGCACGGCACCCTCCGCCTCTCCCAGGCTGGCTTCCTAGGCTCCTCTGCCTGCTGTTGCACCCTTCAGCGCATTGCCTCATCTTTCTGGAAGTGTCAGCTGGGCTTAATGCCTGATTAAAACCTGAGTAAACCCGAGTTTCCCAAATTTCAGTTGTGCACACATCTTTCACACTTTTTTTTTTTGGCTATAACCATCTACCAAAGTTGATATTTACTTAGTATGTTTCTTTAAACAGACTCCCTACTTACTCTAATCCCAGAACTTGAGAGGCTGAAGCAAGAGGATCACATGTTTGAGGCCAGCTTCAGCAACTTAGCAGACTCTCAGCAACTTAGCAAGACCTTATTTCAAAATAAAAAATAAAAAGGGCTGGGAGTGCAGCTCCGTGGTAGAATGCCCCTGGGTTCAACCCCTAGTACCAAAACAAACAAAAAATGTTAAAATAGACTCGCTATTTAAATATTTTATTTTAAAAGATAACTATAGAATAATTATATATGATTATATACAATTAATACTTGCAAGTTGAAAACCTGCGGCCCTTGGCATAAATAGAATGTAAGTAGATATGCAAAAATATTATTATTATTACTGTTAGCTAAGACTGTGCCCTGTATTCTGCCTTTTTCTTGATGGAAGGGAGACTGGCAAGAATTAACAGTTTTAAAGACATATTAACACTTATTTTCATTATTATCTAATTCTCTTTAGGAGTGCCACGAGACAGATCAGCTCCGTAATACTGACCTCATCACCAGACAACCCGATTTTTTTTCCCATGATGAAATGGATCTGTAATCTGGCTCTCACACAAGTGATGATGAATACTGGAGTTCTGGATAGATCTTGAGGCCAGTTGTCTTCATCATAAATATTTATGGTGACATCACATTTCAGAGGAGAAGGTACACAAAGACTCATGAGAAATTTCATCCTACTAAGAGCCTGGAGGCACCCAAGCCGCTCCCCTGGTCCCTCTGTGTTATTTAGTGGCCTGGTTGCGTAGGTAGGGATGGAGGTGGGGAAGAAAAATTGGCAATGAAAATTATATTCTAGAACATAAATTCTTTTTTTTTCTTTTGTGGTACCGGGGATTGAACCCAGGGGCATTCTACCTCTGCGCTAAACCCCCGGCCCTATATTTTATACTTTATTTTGAAACCGGGTCTCATGAAGTTGCGGAGGGCCTCACTAAGTAGAGAGAGAGAGAGACAGGGAGAGAGAGAGAGAGAGCTGAGGCTGGCCGCGAACCCAGATCCTCAGGTCTCCGCCTCCAAAGTACTGGGATTACAAGTGTGCGCCACCACGCCCGGCCTTGAGAACATAAATTCTAACCGTGAAGTAAAAGAACAGAGTGTGGCTCTGTCCCAAGGATAGGTTTCTAGACTAGTCTTCTTGAAGTAGGATTTCTTTTTTAAATCAGACTGTTAGTTACCATTTAAGGACAAGGCCATATATTGCTATAGTGAAGGCCTGAGCAGAATCTCAATGAACTTCCAACAGAAGTGATTTGTTAGCAGACACTTGAGATCACCGGCGACAATTCATTTCTGTAGAGTAATGTAAACTAATTATCTACAGTGCGGAAGCAGGGACTGTGCCTGCATGATAAATTGCAGAATATTGCATTATAAAAAGAAATATTAATTCACATAACATAAAATTAAAATTGATGACAAACTTTTCCCTTTTTTAGTTGTTTAATTCTTTAATTACTATTGTCTTACAGCAACAGAAATCACACGCCTCAAGAGACACACGAATGTATTTGCCTGAAAGGGCATTCTTTGCAAGGGAAGAAGAAAAAACACATGGTTATTCAGAAAATGATTGTCTATGAGTTCTTTCGTTCCATGGAAATGTATTTTCTTTCCTGGGAAATAAATTTTAATATTCTGTTATTTGTGGGGGAGGCTGTTTTTTTCTTAGCACATGGCTATTTTTGGTTAGAGAAAATCATAGCCTTTTAATAAAATGGATGGAAGCGTATCCATCAGGACGAGTACAGAATTCTAAGAATTAACATTCCAACTGGAGGGTGGCGCCTTCTGCTTTCTCTCAATCACAAATTGGTATTTGCCAAGATTTTCTGTCCCTGAGCACTTAAGATAAAACCGACTTGATGGAGAGATTCCTATCACTTCGTTCTCTTCATAGGTATGACAGGAACATGCCTAATTGAATTATTTATTCTTTGCTATTCCAAAAGAAATTAAAAGTGTAGGTCCAGGATGAACAGCTCTTTAAAAAAGAAAGAAAAAGAATGAGAGGACCTGGCCAAGCGCACCAGCGGCTCGCCGGTCCTTATTGCACTGAGATGGACTTTTTCGGCGCACTGTGTTGTCAGCTTTGGGGTCTACACTACCAACCAACCCCCCCCCAGATTCCTCCCCAGCTGTCACTTCTGCAGCACCCTGGGACCTTTGGGGATTTGGGCACTGAGACCCATTGCCCCAGGTGGGTGGACGTGGACCATGTGACCCATGTGTCCCTAGCCACATCTGATCGGACCAGAGGTGGCAAATCTCTAGGCTGTTGTATGGCCTGGTCTGGTGCCAAGAGCTCAGGCTAAGTCGAGGTGAAGGGTCAATCAGAGTCCTGTCCCCGGAATATGGGCTGAGAGGCTGTCGTGCTGGGCTATGGGCTGGTGACCACGTTGAGTCAGACAGAAGTCAAAGAGGAGCGAGAAAGAGAGAAACATAAACAGATAAGGCTAGAAAAAAGCAGAGCTGATCCCATGGTGTAAGTCATGGGGGAGAGATGAAGTCTACTGACTCTGGCTCCTGGTGGTCGTGCCTGGTGTTGTCCTTGGATTCTAGAAAACCTCAGTGTCTTTACAATAAACATGTGTCTGGATTTGCACTAGCTTCGGTGGGTTTCGGCGCCTTGGAAGGAGTCACCATGGCCAGCACACCCTTTGAGAAAGAACATTGACCGTTTCTTAGGAGCCATCTCCTCTCACTTTTGGATCTTTGTGCGGGCGCACCTTTTCTCTGCCTTCCTCTGCTGAACCAACAATTGCCCATCCTTACGTCTCACATAGGGACCCTGTCCTCTAGAAGCCTTTGTGACCCACCCCGAATTAGGTGCCTCTGCTGTGGTTTTCACTCCCGGGGCAGTAATCGGGGCATCCTACAAGTTTGACTCTGAGCTCTGTAGAGCAAACTTGTAACTTTCCATCACTTAATCTAAGAAACCAGGACACGGTTTTATTGCAAGTCCAAAGGTCTGAAGATCAACTCAGTTTTGCATACATATTCTTTAATCTGGCAGTCAAAACTCTATGATCTGACCCCAATCCCATTTTCTGACCTATTAGCAAATAGGATACCCTATTGAATACCCTATTTTTGGAGGGGGGTAGTGGAGATTGAACCCAGAGGTGTTCTACTACCATGCTATATTTTATTTTTTATTTTTCATTTTGAAATGGTCTTACTAAGTTGCTGAGGGTCTCACTAAGTTCGTGAGGCTGGCTTTGAACCTGTGATCCTCCTGTCTCAGCCTCCCAAGTACTGTGATTACAGGTGTGTGTCACCATTCCAGTCTTTGAATCCCCTATTCTATTGTATTCTAGTCCTCTCTAGTCTATAAGGCAAAGATGTCAAAAGCTGATTTATAATATGCAAAACACGTGGATGCCAAACTAGTTCTTTGCTGTTTCTGAATCTATAAAATAATTTTCTCATTCCAAGCCTTTCCTTGCAGAATTATTTCCATCATAAATGTCTTTCCCCATCCATCTCCAATCCTCAAAATTGTACTTCATCCTCAGAATCTATCTCAGAAACAATTTCCTTTCCTGATTCATCTCTGGTCTGCCCAACCCACCTCCTATCTCCAGCCAAAAGGAGAAGTACCTTCCCAGGACCCTTTTGGAACCTTCTGGCCCCTAGTCTGAAAGCAGTCAAAATGGTATGACTTGACTCCTCTCTCAAGCCCCTTATTAAAATCATAATCTCTTCAAGGTCAGGAACCATGCCTTATCCCGGGCACCTAACTCTCTACATTAAATAAAGGATGTTTACCAATTAAAACATTGTTGGCTTGGAGAACTTTAACCTTTGAGAGTTTTTGATTCATCTCATCAGAAGGAAGCAAATGATAATAAAATAACATATTGTGGATTAAGGGAAAACCCTTCCAAATTAATGCCTGGGGTGTTCAGTCTAACACCTGTTCTGATCCACTGGCTAGAGGGGCAAGGCCACATCTTACAAATGACATGACGAGTCTCACATCACTCGGTCTTTTAGCCTCCAAGAGAAGTTTCTGCTACGTTCACTTCTCTGTGCCCTAGGTCATCTGAGTTGTCTGGTCTGTCTTAGAAAATGTTTCAACATCTATCGGAACAAAAAAAGCTTAATTAACCGGGACCTCAATTCTAGAAGTATTATGCTTGCTGATCTATTGAAATTTTACAGCAGTCATGAGAAACTGGGGAGAAAAGATCTTCCTCTGTTCAATTTCTTAATGCCTAAGCACTAGTACTTATTAATATGTATGTCCCGCAAAAAGAATGAGTCTCATCTCTGTAAAATAAAACAAAAATAAAACAGAACTGAGCATCATGGTGCCCGCCTGGAATCCCAGTAATTCGGAGGCTGAGATAGGAAGATCACAGATTTTGCGAACAACCTCAGCAACTTAGCGAAACCCTCAGCAACTTAGGGACACCCTGTTTCAAAAAATAAAAAGGACTGGGAGTGTAGCTTGGAGTTCAAATGCCCCTGGGTTCAAACCTCAGTACCAAAACCAAAACAAAAACTAATAAAAGGAAAAAAACCCAAACAAACAAACCAAAAAGATCCCCCCCCAAAAAAACCCCCAAAGAAACCAGAATTACACTCACAGGTTACTATAAAACATAACTGAACATTTACCATATACCAGGTATCGATCGAAGCGCTGACTCCGTATCAATTGGTCCAAGCACCACAGCATTCCCAAGAAGTAGCGACTCCCGTGTGTCCACTCGGTAGAGGAGTGAAGCAGGGCACCGGAAGACAGAGCAGCTTGCCCAGTATCACACAACTGGCAGAGACGGAGCTGGGCCTGTCACTCGGCGCTGCCCCTACTTCACAGGGGCGGTGAGCTGGGTGGCCTGTGGTATAGGAGTTTTAAACCAAACCTTTTCCTGCTGGTAACTTACCACTTGGGTGTGTAGGGAGTTCAGCAGTGAATTTCCTTCATCTGATTGGATCACTAATGAAATCAGTCTTGTAAAGGCTAGTTGACCCACACCAAACACAGTCTGCTCTCTGAAATCAATTTCCAGCCTGGTGTGGTGGCACACACCTCTGATCCCAGTACTTGGGAGGCTGAGACAGGAGAATTGCAAATTCGAGGACAGACCCAGCAACATAGCGAGACTCTCAGCAACCTAACAAGACCCTGTTTCAAAACAAAAAATAAAAAGGGCAGGTAGAATGCCTCTGGGTTTAATCCCTGAGTACAAAAAATAAAAGGAGTCAATTTCCTTTCTTCAAATCTCTACCTCACCCTTGTCAATATGTCCCCAAGGGTCTCCCTGTCCACGTCGCTTGTGTGCCATTGCTCTATTTTCTTTCCCCGGCCTCTACTTCATTTTATTAAATTAATACTTTTATTGGTGCAATGTAATTATACATCATAGAAGATTCAAAATGACGCAGACATACACGCACACAGCACTTGGTGTATCTCCCTCTGTATACCCACCCCTCTTCCCATTCCTCTTCCCATACATGTTAGTGAGATCGGTAGTAAAACTTTGTATGGATGTAATCTTATTTGAACTGTTCCATTTCTCAATCCTTATTTTTCCCCTCCCTGCCTCCCTTCTCCAAACCCCTTCCACTATTTTACTATTTTTTCTCCTCATTTGGCGGAAGTCCCTTTTGCTTCCTATTTTTGTTCTAGCTTCTACATAGGAGAGAAAACATGACCCTTGACTTTCTGAGACTGGCTGATCTCAGAATATTCTTAGCAGAACACTCTCTAGTACCATTTTCCTGCAAATGACATAATTTTGTTCTCCTTAATGGCTGAGTAAAATTCCATTATGTGTATATACCAGTTTTGTTATCCATTTGTCTGGTTTTTTTGTTGTTGTTGTTTTGTTTTGTTTGATACTGGGGATTGAACCCAGGGGCTTTCTACCTTTGAGCTACACCCCCAGCCCTTTTCATTTATTGATTTTGAAACGGTCTCACTAGGTTGCTGAGAGTCTTGCTAAGTTGTTGAGGCTGGTATTGAACCTGCGATCTTCCTGTCTCAGCCTCCCAAGTACTGGGATTACAGGTAGGCACCACCACACCCAGCTTGTTCATCTGTTGATGGACATCTAGGTTGGTTCCATAATTTGGCTATTGTGAATTGTGGTGCTATAAACATGGATATGCATGTATCATTGTAGTATTCTAACTTCAATTCCTTTGGGAAGATACCGAGGAGTGGTCTGCCGGCCCCACTTCGAAGCACTCTCTGTCCGTCTCTGTCCCCAGGAGGTGGACTGCTGGGGACTGTGTTGCCAGCTCTCCCTTGACCTTGGCTCCTAGTGGGGTCCGGGGTCAGGAGATGGAAGGGGAGAGAGGTCAGGGTATTCATGGTCCTCTTCCTCCCTGCTTCCCCCCAGGACTGCAGTTCTTGCCTCCAGGAGCCTAGCCCTCACTAGCCTCTGGGAAAACCATCTCTTCCCTCACTATTCTTCTCCAGGAGGCCAGTGGCTTCCTGGTGCTCATGGTTTATAGGGGCTCCTCATCCCTCCCGGTTCTCTTAATCCCACCCACATCTCGGTAACTAGCCACTCCACTCACCTCTTTCCAGTTAGCACTCTTTGTACACCATCTACAGCTTACAACCATCTTCTTGACTTACCTAAGAACTATTTATATTATTTACATATACTTTTTCTTCAAATAGACTAGCTTATTTTATGTTTAATTATTATTATTATTAAATGTGGTACCAGAAATTGAACCCAGGAGAATTCTATCTCTGAGCTACACCCCCAGCCCTTTTTATTTTGAAACAGGGTCTTGATACATTGTTGAGGGTCTTGCTAAATTGCTGAGGCTGGCCTCAAACCTGTGAGCCTCCTCTCTCAGCCTCCCGACTACTGGGATTGTAGGCGTTGCCACCACTCCCAGATTAAATTTAATTATTTCTAAAGTAGATACTCGATCCCTATCAGGAATGAAAAACCATGCTCATGTACCCTAAATTGAATATAACCATTAAAAGAACAACAGGGCAAACAAGTCAATATTATTAAACCCTAGCTAGCTGCTCTCGCCTCCCAAGGTGCTGAGCCCGAGTCCTGCCCACTCTTTGGTAAAAATGGAGATAGACAAATGTGTTCAAGACATCCTGCCAGCAAGCAGGCTGCCTGGTGGTGTGGAGCCATGTTATTGCCTATTCCGCCCAAAAGGCAGTTTATGGTCTGACTTTTAGATAGCACGCCCTACAGCCACCAGTAGCAAGTAGCTACTGACTTAGTGTGTAGCCTCAAACAATATCTTCAAGTGAAGCCAAAAGACAATAGAAGATACTAGATGATGCTAGAAGAGACAAGAAGAAGATACAAGCACAAGGAAGCAGAATATCTACTCACATACTTGTGCGAAGCAATTAGCCTTCCCTCAACAGCCACAACCCTGACAGCAACAGTGAAGACTCGTGGTTTTGGTTCCGGGAGAAGTTGGGCTCTGCCTGCAAGTGCTCTTCATGATACGAACGGGACATGCAGGAACAAGGGAGTAGGACCAAGAGTGTCACTGTCCACGTGCGCGTGTGGACAGGTGTGTGTCCCCATGAAGTTCTAAGTGTGTGGGGAAAGTTAAACTTTACCCAGGCAAAGAGTTCAACATCTGTGCTCAGAGACGCTTCTTACTGGCTGGCTGGCCAGTGATATAAACAACATCAGCATGCATCTCTTTCACAGTCTGATAACCATGAACTATTAATTCCACAATGTCAGCAGCTATAGCGTTCACCGAGCACACTTTCCCACCTCTAGCCTGGTCAGAAACACTCGCTCAAAGCACGTCACAGGACTTTGTTTTGTTACATTCACCCAAGCCTGATGTTCCTGCTGGGTTTTATTAGGCAAATATAAAATTAACAACACAGCAATAATTATTTCCTAAACTGGTTCCAACACAAATTTCCAATTTGAGGTCGGATGTATTGCCTAATAAAATTTTTACAGCTGCAGTCAAATTGTGGTAGTTAATTCCTGGAAAATACAATTCTTAATTCGCCAGAATTAGCTTTAAGTCTCGGTTCATCCCGTAAAGATGAGTGTGTATTACTGCAGTTTATACAAAATGTTCGAAGAGTAATATCCAATATAAAAGCTTGCATAATTTCGGCTAATTCAATGTTAGAGGTATTTGACCTACTTATATTTTTACTGAACCATACATCGCGGCTTTAAGATCACTGGGTCTGATCATTCTAAATTGCCCTTTCCCGAACTGTGCGAGTATTGCTTAATGCTATGCAGCTAAACACAAAATCGTGTCAAAGAGGAAGGAATAATTAGAATATCCATGAAGCAGGATTCTATTTATACTCCTATGGCTACCCGTCCTTTGTTACTTCAAGACCTGTGCAGTAATCACAGCCTATGAGCCGCTGCTCTGAACTGCGAAATTCATGCACACATACCTGCAGAATGCAAAATGCATTCCATCAGCTCAGATTCCCAAGGAGTCCTTTTATAAAAACTAAAATAAGCTATGAAGAAATAATATGAATAGCACATACAGCGCCTACTGTGTGCCACGCCCTGTTCCGAGTGTTTTACGTATGTTACCTTTCCATCCTTACCAAGATCCCGGGGGTGGGAGGTTGATTACACTCATTCACAGATGAGGAACAGAGGCAGAGATGGTAAATAACTTGTCCCATAGGACAAAGTCACACAGCAGGTGGCAGAGCTGGGATTCTTGGAACCCAGGAAATCTGGCTCCAGAGCCATTGCTTTGGACCACTCTGTAATACTACGTTATAAAAATATTTTTACCGCCGGGCGTGGTGGCGCACGCTTGTAATCCCAGTACTTTGGGAGGCGGAGACCGGAGGATCCGGGTTCGCGGCCAGCCTCAGCTCTCTCACTCTCTCTCTCTCTCTCCCTGTCTCTCTCTCTCTCTCTCTCTCTACCTAGTGAGGATCTCCGCAACTTCGTGAGACCCGGTTTCAAAATAAAGTATAAAAAAAATAGGGCCGGGGGCGTAGCGCGGAGGTAGAACGCCCCTGGGTTCAATCCCCGGTACTGCAAAAAATAAATAAATAAATAAATAAATAAATAAATAAATAAATATTTTTACCAAAACCAAACATGATAGATATTCATCAGAACTGGTAGACTCTCCCTTTCCCTTGTGTTGACAGCAACAGAAGAGAACTGCGACACATCAGACATTTAGAGAAAAGAAAGACAAGATAATAGGGCTTGAAGTTCTTTCTTTTTTTTTTTTTTTTGCGGTACCGGGGATTGAACCCAGGGGCGTTCTACCTCCGCGCTACGCCCCTGGCCCTATTTTTTTATACTTTATTTTGAAACCGGGTCTCACGAAGTTGCGGAGGGCCTCACTAGGTAGAGAGAGAGAGAGACAGAGAGAGAGAGAGAGAGAGAGAGCTGAGGCTGGCCGCGAACCCGGATCCTCCGGTCTCTGCCTCCCAAGTACTGGGATTACAAGCGTGCGCCACCACGCCCGGCCGTGAAGTTCCTTCTTGATTTGTCTAATCTAAGTATTTTTTTCATAGTGTCTAAAACATGCTATTGCATCAGCAGAGGATCTCTGAAAATTCTCGGGGGATAAAACCTGCGGACTCCTGTGAGAAGCCATCTTCTGCAGATCACACGCAGCCTGACTTCTTGGTGAGAGTCAGGCAAGCTCGGTCATGCTGTCTTTGGCCTCTAGAAATAATTTGTTCCTGTGTCGGATTCTTGGCACCAGGCTGCGAGGGGTGGAAAGGGCCAGACGTTTGTACCTTAACAGACCTGACTGAATTCCTGCTTGGCCACTCCCCCGCTGTGAGGCCCTGAGCAAAGCACCTAATGGAGCTGTGCCTTCCTTCTCCTCACTGCCAAGAGGGTTACATCTTTTTTCCCCTGACCACCCGACTCAGCCTACATTAATGCACTGATTTCTCGGGCAGTGTCCTTGAGTGGCAAGCAACAGAAACCAATGCCGACTGACCCAAGAAACAGGAATCCAGGGAGCAGCCACATCGAGAAATGAAAAGCTGGAGAAGGGATGAGAAAGAGAACTGCCCAGAGCTACAGCGAAGACTCGGAGAGAGAAGCGAACGGAACTGTGGAACTGCTCCACGAAGCTTCTTTCTTTCCCTTCTGCCCCGGGCTTCTTTCCACCAAATTCTTCATCAGTTCCAACACACACTGTGCCCCTACTTTGTGCAAAGCACACAGCTCGGTATGAAGAACGAGCAGACGAATAACTCAGGCCCTGCCAAAAAGTCAGCCAGGCCTTCACCCAGAGTAGTATTTTATGTTGTTGAGAAATACCCAAATGAATCATTCATCTCTGAAATAAATGGCTAGTGTCAAAACATTTACTAATGCAGACAAAGCTGACTGAAATAAATGGTTGAATAACCCATTGTTTGAAAATCTACAAGAGTAATATATATTACAATCAGATAAATCAAAGTTACAAAGGATTTTCTGCTGCCTTGCCAGGAGTTGGTCAGATGACAGTTGCAAGGATAATACGTTGAACAAGTGGTTGCGGGTTACCTCTCAGAATAAATCTGGGGAGGGGGAAGGGGGTGGGGCGGGGGCAGGAAGGAAGACCACTTTTCATTTCCTAATCTCCCGGAGTGCTTGAATTGTGGAATTCAGTTTATGTATTCTATAATTAAATAACCCATTTAAATAAAACTTTTGGTTGATAAAACAAATCCAGGAGGTAGGAAGGGGGCAGGGTAATGTCAGTCCAGCCACAGAAGGAGTCCCCGGAACTGGGCAGCCCTCCCGATGTATGTTCGTGGAAGTCTCTGACTCTGAGGGAACCTTGATCCTTGTATGTCTCATGCCAAGACTTCTGGACCAGAGACAACCAGATCTTCCACCCTAGACAAGCCTTCCTATGATAAAGAAATAATAGTGCCCAAGTCTTCTACACAAAGTCACAAAGCGATCATTGTGACACTGATTATTCTTGCTTCCCTTCTTGGCCATATCCTATCAGATAAGGAACAGGACTGTAAATCCCTTGGTTTCTTATCTTCTTTGCATCCCAGTACTTTACGTTTATCACATGACTCCTTATTGAGCACCTACTAAGTGCTGGGTGCTATTCTAGGCATTGGACTTTCAGCACAATGTGCCTTACAAAGCTTGTGTTCTTGTGCGGAGACAGCAGTAGCTATATAGACACATGCACAGATATCTCCAATTGTTTCAGGCTCTGATGAACGCCATGAGGACCAGAGCAGGGGCAGGGGACAAAGAGCCTCAGGTGTGGAGGGGTAAGCTCTTAATAAATATTTGTTAACAATTAAAAAAAAATTCAGTCCAAAAACATTTTGATCCCAGGCTCCTTGGCAGAAGAGAGACAGTGAGCGATGAAACAGACTGACATTTGCCAGCACTTTACAGTTTACAATGCTCTGACACCCGGGGGTCTCATCTGATCCCTCCTTGGGGTAAAGATGTGTGACCGCAGGGCTTCAAGGCTCCATGTGTCTCTGACGGCTGTTGGAGCCAGCGTGGGCTTCGGGCTCTGGGACCCCGCTCCTGGCACGCGCTCACAGCCTGAAGGAGGGGGGTGCTAGGGTTCGGGTGTCAAATGTCCCCCAAGGCCGGGGTGTTAAAGGCTTGGTCCCCAGGGCGGCGCTATTGGGAGGTGGTGGAGCCTTTAGGAGGTGTGGCCTAATGGGGGGTCCTCAGGTCACTGGGGGTGCCCCGGAAGGGGACTCTGGGAGCACAGCCCCTCCTCTTCCCCTTTGCCGTCTGGCTGTTGATATAAGTAGCTTTGTTCCCCCAGGTGCTCCGCCATCATGTGCTGCCTGGCCACAGGCCCAAATCAACGCAACCAACTGATTTTGGAGTTGGGACCTGAAATGAACTGTTTGTCTTTATCAGTTGATTGCCTTTATCAGTTGATCTGCTACAGTGACGTAAGGCTGACCGACATGGCTCTCCCTGCAGGCTCGGCTTTGCCAGTCGGAGCTCAGGAGGATCAGATCAACAGGAGATTAGGTGTCCTCTGCAAGGTTTGCTTTTCCCCGCCTCTCTTCTACTCAAACATGAGGGCTTCTTTGGTGGTTAAAAAAAAAAAAAGAAAAATGACTTAGCTTGCCCCTCAGGCCTGGGATTAAGACCATTAGAAACAATGGCAGCAGGGAGCCCCTAAAGGGGGCCTGATTTAAAGAGCTGGTGTCAAGGGTCATGGTGATATCATGGGGCCACTGTCCAGAGCAGGGCTAGACAGTCGTGACCCCCAGACACATGGCGCCTCACGTTGTGGCCTCAGAAATCACATCATCCCTGGGGTTCTCAGCCTTAAAATCATCTTACCTGTGCTGTTCCCTGGCCCAAATGGGGGAGGTGGTATCTTAGCTCATTTTGTGTTGCTATAACTGAATACCTGATGCTAGGCCATGTATAAAGAAAAGAAGTCTATCTGGCTCGTTATTCTAGTGGCAGTGTCCTGGGAGTGGCCCTGGCTGTGTCATAATTCAATGGAGAGACAGAAAGGGGACCTGCCCTGTGCAGAAGGGGCCAAGAATACGGGGTGGCCTCGCTTTGTAACAACCCACGTTCTGGAGAACTGATTCACTCCTGTGAGAGAACTGGTCTATACCACAAGATCAGCATCAATCCACTTTGAGGGCAGAGCCCTCGTGCCCTAATCGCCCGCCGCCTAGGACCTCCACACCCACGCTGCCGCTCTGCAGCTTCCAGCCCAGGAACACCTGGGAAACAAACTGTATACAAACGGTGGCAGGTGGACTCTCACGATTTTTTCTGGGCACCACGGGAAGAGGGAGAGAAAGGAAGGGAGGGACCAGTGCCCTGGGCTCCCTCCCACTATCCTAGCCTCCCCTCAGGTGGGTGAGGACCCCGCTCCGACTTTCTCACTATCCTTGCCACCTTGGGCGGAGGGTGAAGCAGCTTCCAGATGGGACAGTACTCAGGCGCCCTGGTGCAGAGGCCCTGGTGACCGACTGAGAGGCACTGCAGCTCAGTCCCCTTCATGTGGCCCAGGGCTTGCTACCCCCAGAGTTCTGCGAGGCTGGCCTTCGCCACTCCAAAGCCATTTTCCCCCGGCGTTTCACTTTAGACACGGTGCTTAAAATGTCCTTAGTCTCTGTGTGTTTTTACACATTTCTTTGTACCACTTTCAAGCTCCTTCTTACAGGAGTCATAAAACAGGGCCTCTAGAATCTGTGGAATGAATGCGATCGTTAATGGGCCACTGCATAATCATCCGCAAAATACATGCATGCATTCTGGCTCAAATATACAGTCATAATAGGGAGAAAGTAAATCGACATTTTCTGTTGTCAATCATGTTTATTAAATTGAAAAAAAAGTCTCCTCTCCCAGGCAGTTTGAAAGGGGGGTGAATTTATTCTCTGTTAGAGGACTAGGCTAAAAATGTAATTAACAGATGCAATTATGCATTCTGATGCAAAACGCTTGGAACTGCCAGGGGGGGACTTACCGTGCTGCTCCCAGGCCACAGGCTGCAGATTCCCTAACAACTTTATTCATGGATGCTGGCCTGTGGTTCAGTTCTACTTCCTTTGAGTATCTTCTGCAAATAAAAGGGCCTATTCTTCAGCTTCCCCCAGCTTTATTCGGAGTGAAAACACCACTTTGTGCCCACGTTGTGTTAAAATAACAGATTTGTGTTCGTTCCTGTAGGTTTCGGGATGGGAGGAGGGAGCAGACTACAGTGACTGTGGATGGCGGATGGCTAGGCGCCTTTTTGAGGAGGAGGATGGAGAGAAAGGGTCTCCAACAGCGAACCTTTGTCCTGCGATGCAAATGGGCCTGAGCAACACCGAGCGCAGACAATGCCAGCCTAGTCCACGCCGAGCACCCGTCCATCTGCAGCTATTTTGTTAACCCGATGTTTCTTACATTCTTTCTCTCACGCGGAATACTTGATGTTGACAGCTGTGAATTTTAAACAACCATTCTGTGTATGTTTTTCTAATTTTGTGTATTCAGATTGTTTCTCCATATTGGGAACGGGGGGGGTGTTGGAAGCCAAGTGCTATATAGTTCCTTCATTTAGAGATTTCATGGGGTTTGAAAGTCTTAGCGATTCTGATTGCTAAACAAAATAGAAATTAACTGGCAGCTCTTGCAATGCCCAGGGAGCGCAGAAGCACTTGTGCAATGGAAAAGGTCGCATAAGATTACATGCCAAAGTGGACTGGAGGCAGGACCTGGAACACAGACACGCTCTGGTGGCCCTGGGAAGCCGAGCCTGCCCTCACTTATCTGTAAAATGGGGCTACAGTGACATTCTCAAAAGGCTGGAAATAAAGGCCTCATAGATCCAGGCCATCAACCCAGTTTTATTTCACTTTTCCAGCTCCAATTACATTGTTCAGTCTTTCTTCTTAGATAGCGTGCAGAGGCATGGATGTGTTTTTAAGCATGAAGGAAAACAAAAAGAGTTCTCAGACAGAGGCAGGCCGTGATAAGACACCAGATTGGATGCATGATTTTTTAATTTGATTATTTATTGATTTATACCTTCATCTCTTTGATATAAGGCAGTTCACAGCCCCAAACACGAAAGGATAGAAACGAAAACTCTGGACAAGCGAAAAAGAGCTTGCAAACAGGGCAGTCCTCAGGCTTATTGTGCTGGCTACCACGGAGCTTTGTAATCTGACCCAGAGCCCTCTGACAGCAAGAGGGAAGGCCAGGGTGGCCGGCCACAGAGCCTTGCTTCACCCCAGCATGCACTTCTTCCAGGGGAAGACAATTTTCCAAATGCTTCATTTTCAAGCAAATTCTACACTCAGGGATCTTCACGAGGGGGGAATGAGAACAGAAGTTTAAGGTCAACTGTGAAAGCAATAAGAGTTGCAGAATCCCCAGGGCCGAGAGAAAAGGCCTGCTTAGTGCCTGCTCCGTGCTCCAGTCACCTGGAGGAGAATTCAAGGTCACATCTCGGTTGGGCAGAAAAGAGGCGACAGTAGTGTAGAGATGCCCGCCATAGGCAGAGGGCAGATGCCTGACCACACGTGTGCTGTGTAACTTCTGGCCTTGGCTTAAATAAACATATCACAGAGGAGCTGGTTTCTGATGTCCAATTTGATTCAAAGATAGAGTGCTTGGGGTCTAGAGGAGTGGGTGGCAATCGCAATCCTTCCCTGTCCCTGAATAGCGCTTTTCTCGCCTGGGACTCTGAGAGGAGCTGGAAGGCTGATTGGAGTTTCTACCAATACTTTGACGATCAAGGAAGCAGATGTTGAGGTTGACAGCCTCAACCGTAGAAGCCCGGCCCATCACTGAACTGGATTCTGAGCTGTGCCATTTCTACACTGGCAAGGGTCAAGCACTTCAAATGCAATAATTGTGAAATATGTATTCCTGCAGGATAGTTTTTTATGAAATTTCCACTTTCTTTCACATCCTTGCATTGTTTGAAGTTATAACATATTACTTTTATAATTAGAAAAGAGCATGGATAGTGATGACGATGATTGGTGATGATGATGATGATGATGGTGGTGGTGATGATGGTGGTGATGATTTGGTACTGGGGATTGAACCCCTCTGACCTACACCTCCAGTCCTATTTTATTTTGAAACAGGATCTCACCAAGTTGCAGAAGGCCTTGATAAGTTGCTGAGGCTGGCCTCAAACCTGTCATCTTCTAGTCTCAGCATCCCAAGTACTGGGATTACAGGGGTATACCACCATGCCTAGCTGAATATAGACTATTTTAAACTTCTGATTTTTCTTTCCTTTTCTTTTTTTGCAACAATTTATACCACCACTCTGCAAGGGCTATCCTTGGAGTGCAATAAAGAAAACTTTGGCCAATAGGAACTCAGTTATCTAACTGAATTCCAAAAATCTAGAATAGTTTTGCTCAACCCACCCCCAGGAAAGGAGATTATAGGAAGACAAGTTTGGAGAGTCCGTGATGGCCAGAGCTGTTTTATGGCTCCTGCAAGACTCACCCCATCTCATCCTGCTTCTGAGACCTCCACTTTGACATGACAATGACACAAGTCATATCCTGATGCCTGGCAGTTCCCCCATCATCAAGAAAACAAGTTAAAACAAAACAAAACAGACCCATCCACTTCACTAATAATAACTTGTATTCACAAGAAGCGAGTACCCAAGAACAAAAGTTGCTCAAAAATGGAATGGGCCGGCTTGGTGGTACACACATGTAATCCCAGTACTTGGAAGGCTAAGACAGGAGGATCACAGGTTCAAGGCCGGTCTCAGCAACTTAGTGAGACCCTGTTTCAAAATAAAAAATAAGAATGGCTGGGGGTGTAGCTCAGAGGTAGAATATCCCTGGGTTCAATCCCCATTACTGCCCCCCAAATGGAATGGGCGTACAGAAGGTAGGAGTCCACATAACTTAGCGAGACCCACAGATGCCGTCCCCGTACATCCGGACCTCTCATTCTCTTTCAGTTCCAATTCTGCGGCTCCAAATGTCAGTTTCAGAAAACTTTGCAACAAGAGGGAATGATTCAAAGCCATTTTCTGGTTAGCCTTCAATTAACCAGAAAATCAGATTAATTGTGCATGAACTCCTATGTCCAGGACCAGGGTGACCCATGGAACATACAAATCTGGGTAAAAGTAAGTCATGCTAAAGTGGGCTCTGTTGCATTTGTTTTAGAGCGTAGAAGAATGAAAAACAAGACAGCGAGGGCCTGGGGCCAAAGACAACGCTATATTTAGAAGTGAAGGGCTTTGTTTGGCCCTGATACCAGTGTAGACGCAGCTAGTCAGGAACAAGGGGGCCATTCAATCAATCCACCTGACACGCTGTCCCCGGCTTGTGCCTTCCACAGGCTCCGAGCTCCAAAACATCCTGAAAGAGGCTGTCGGCTGAGAAGAGGCAGCAGCTGCTCCGAGGCAATTAACCAGCAGTTTCTGTTGCTGAAGGAGACTATTTTGGATGGCGTAAAGAGATTCAAATAAAAATGTCAACGTGCCCATTATGGATGAAAGTTAGAAAAACTTAAGTGGCCCTGAATTAATCACTACTTGACAGGAAGGCGCGTAAGCGAGGACTAAAAATCCCCCACAACTCTGTTTTCCTGCCTTTTTGGTAATTGTAAAGAAGCCAGTTGGGGGTGGGGAGGGCATTTCTTGGCTGCAACCTTAATTCATCCTGGAGTGAAGATTTAATGACAAAGTTACAAGCCCTTAAAGTAGCATTTATTGAGGGGCTAATGAGAGTTCCTAAGAACTCCGTAAAAAAAGAGAAGCAGCCACCGACATAAGAGGCCTTTGAAAATACCGAAGAGAGGGGAGTTCATTAGTCTTTTTTTTTCCCCCTGCTTCTTCTTCTTCCCCTCTCTCAACAATGAAGGTTTCTGCCGGCAACCTTCGGGAATAGGGTTGGTTTCCTTTCAAGTAATTGATGCAGGCTTTGCCTGCGCATGGAGTCCAGACAACCTCTCCGACAAGAGGCAGGAAATCTCACCGTCAAAGAGAAGCCCTGCATTCCTTCCTGCGGGCCGGGTCGGCCCCTCACAAACACTGGATTTATGCTGCCCAGGCCAGGACGCCTCCGATTTCCATGCCCTCCCGCGGCTCAGATAAGGAATGCCTCTCTGGCCTCTGAGAGCTGCTCATTTAAAACTCCAGCCATTCTGTAACAAAACCAGACGCTGTCACCCCAAATTGAGCAAATGAGCCCCTGTCCTACAACATAAAGGCAAAGAGAGTTATTGAACGTCCCCTGCAGAGAAGGCCCCATTCGCCCTTGCCCTCTCCTGGCAGTTCCCTCCTGGAATCTCGTGGGCCCTCTCGCCTCCGCTCCTCTTCTGTCTGGGAAAGAATCGCTGGGGCAGGTCTGTTCCAAACGGATCAAGTTTTCTTAAGTCAGATTAAAACTGTGAATAAAATGGAAACTGGCAAAGGGGTTTAACTTCAAATGATCTCCTGGTCAGCCCGATGCCTGGACCTCGTGCTCTTTGGTAAACATAAATACGACTGGCCAGCTACAGGAAATCGGGAAGGAAAGCGGGAAGCCGCAGCCCTCCACAAGGACAACGGGCATCAGGACCTCTGGTGGCTTGGGGTGGAGAGATGCACTGCTGTCCCCAAGGAGTCTCCGAACGTCTATGGCGGGCAATTAATCTGACAGGCAGAGAACATGTGGATGGAGAAAATCCTCTCCCCGTTGTTCATGCCTTGCTGAAACATCACTTTTCTCTTGGGATAGGAAAGAAAGGGTTGGTAGTAAAAATGTCTCCATTTGGAGAATACACTTACTAAAACGCTGTTTTTCTTTTTTTTTTTTTCGGTACCAGGGATTGAACGCAAGGGCGTTCTACCTCCGCGCTACACCCCCAGCCCTATATTTTTATGCTTTATTTTTGAAACCGGGTCTCACGAAGTTGCAGAGGGCCTCACTAGG
>PVJS01000094.1:90477-144695 GCA_004027185.1 Glis glis | reverse complement strand
GCATTCATCTGAGATCTGGGAGATGTTTCGTATCTGTGCAAGATTCCGCCTGCCCCCGCCCTGCCCCGTGGCTCTATGACCAGGTTGCAAAATTCTGGAAGCGTTGTCGGTTCATCACCACGAGGGGAGGGGACTCAGGCTAACTCAGTCCTCAATGGGGCTGGTGCATATTTCTGAGAACACCTCCGTCACATCCTGAAGGCCGCATTTCATGTGTTGTCCTTCCTAAGGTTCACAAAATGCAACTGGAATAGTTTATTCTTTATGTTTTTGGTACTGGGGATTGAACCCAGCAGGGGCATTCTACCGTCAGGCTATACCCCAGCCCTTTTTATTTTTTTATTTTGAAACAGGGTCTCGCTAAGTTGCTGACGCTGGCCTCAAACTCCTCCTGTCTCAGCCTCCCAAGGACCGTGATTACAGGCATGGGCCACCACGCCAGGCCTCAACTGGTATAGTTTAAATTGGAGTTTTTCAGTAGTGTGTGAGTAGTCTTCAATCCAAGGGCGAAGCTGGAATGGAGGCTGTAGCTAAAATTATGAGGAGGAGATGCACTTGGATCTCTTTCTTTAGGATTTGTGCTTTGGAACTGAGACCTCTAAGAGTAACTTATAATGACATTGAAAGTAATTATACATAATCTACTAGTATCATCGCGCTTTCACTTAAGTGACAAGTAATGAGCTCATTCGTCGTATACATTGTCCTGGTTAGACCAGGCAATATCATTTCAAGAGAGGTACTATGATCTGCACTGTATAGATGGAATTTAAGAGTTCAGAGAGGTTAATTAACATGTACCCTGTACACACAGCTAGTATATGGAAGAGGCAGAATTCAAACCTGGACTTGTCTGTATCTTTGTTCTTAATCACTACATTGGTCCTTCCCTACATTGCTTCCTGCATCCACATCTGGCTCACTTAGTAGCCATCCTTTCTTCTTTTATCAACTCTAGTCTGACCAACACATATCCCAGTGCTCCGCAAGGAAGGTCAAGTGAGCTAGCGATTGACAGTACATGAGCTAGGGTCATTGCCTGGCTCTGAAACCTGCCTCTATCACTTAGTAATTGGATGACTTTGTGCAAATTTTCCAGTCTGTGTCTTTATCCAAAAAAAAAAATGGGAACGTTAAACATTTCTAGCTAATATGGCTATTGTACAAAGAAAATGGAATAATATAAAGGTAGCATAGTTTTGGCACATAGTGATGTCTCAGTTAATATTAAGAAGAAAGGGAGGGAGGAAAAAAACAAGAAAGGAAGGAAGAAGCAAGGAAAGAAGTAGGGAAGGAAAGAAAGACAAAAAGGAAAAAGAAAGGAAGGAAAAAATAGGTGAAAGAAGTAAAGAGAGAAAGAAGGAAGGAAAGAAAGAAAGAATGGAAGACATGAAGGAGGGAGGAAGGGAAGGAGAGAGAAAGGAAGAAAGTGAAGAGAAAGAAAAAAAAACGCAAAGGAAGGGAACATGTTCTCAGGCCCATGGAGCAGCCCCAGAGGAAAGCTATTTCCCACAGAAGATGCTGGAATATGAAGGAGAGTGCCTTGAGGCATCAGACAAGCCCAGGGCAGGACTGGGGTCTCATTTACTGGCTCCATTCCTGGTGTTAATTCCCTTCCCATCCAGGTTCAGCCTACAGCTTCCCAGCCTCTAAGTCTGCAGGAGAAGTGAAGCCATCATGTCCCAGCATGCTCTGCTCTGACCAGGTCACATGCCCGTACCCCAGCCAATCACCAAGACTAATGGAATGCCAGCTGCTGATTGGCTTTCTCTCATCACATGCTTGGCCTCTGGCTCAGGAATGGAGTTCATCGTCCCAAAAACCCACTGATGGAAAAAATAGAGGAAGGAATGGATCCCAAGAGGGAAGTGGGGGGTGCACTACCAGGACAAAGATGATTGTGGGAAGGTCAAGCTGATGTCTACCAGCAGCAGAACTCACCGGCAGGGTGTGTAACCTGGTCCTGGCACTGCTGGGTTCAGTTAGGGGGTGTGGTCAAGAACTAGTGTTGTAGGATCTGACTGTGTGGGTGTTAACACTGACTCTTATTTATTAGCTGTGTGACCTTCCCCAGGTTAATTGACCTCTCTCTGTTTCCATTTCTTCATTTGAAAATGTGGCTAATAATACTGCCTTTCTTGTGAATTGCTACATATCATATGTGTTCACTTAGCCTTATAGCAGCACAAACTGAGCCCAGTAGATTTTAGCCATTCCACATCCAGCATTTGACAAATATTTGTGTTTTGTTTTTTTTTGTGGTACCGGGGATTGAACCCAGGGGCATTCTACCTCCGAGCTACACCCCCATCCCTATTTTTTATACTTTATTTTGAAACCGGGTCTCATGAAGTTGCGGAGGGCCTCACTAAGTAGCTGAGGCTGGCCACAAACCCTGATCCTCCGGTCTCAGCCTCCCAAGTACTGGGATTACAAGCGTGCGCCACCACGCCCGGCTTTTGACAAATATTTGTTGAGCACCTACTCTGCACCCGACTGTGTTACATACTTGGGACACATCAGCGAGCAACAACAATCACAAAATCCTTCAGCTGGTAGAGCCCACATTCTAGCTCAGAAAGACAAGTAATAAACAATAAACAAAATCACAAGAAAATCCTAGGGTATGAAAACAGTGTGAGAAAAAGAAAGTAGGCGAATGTAAAGAGAGTCAGAAGAGTTGTGGTCGAAGGGTACCAGGTAGTTGGGGTAACTCGTTAAAATGGTGGCACTTTGGCAAAGATTCCGAGCGGTGGAGTGAGTGAGCTGGCGGGACATGGGCACTCCAGGCAGAGGGCTGGGCAGTGCAGGCTGTGGGTCCTACAGTGTCCAACGAGCTGCAAGGGACCAGTGTGGCTGGAGACCAGGAAGTAGGGGGATGGGGTGGGGTTGGCAGGAATGGTGCCCGCGCTCCTAGCAGGCTGTCTGGAGTCTCCTAGAGCTTCTCACCTGAGGGAGAAGCCACACCTAAGACGCACCTTTGGCTCATCTTCTCTCCCAGCGCTTCCAGCGACAAGACTAGAGATGGGCAGATCCTTAATGTTTCAGCCACATATGATAAGTGACTCTGCCAAGGAAGCCTCGTCCACTGGAGCCAGACATCCTTCAGAAGCACCCCCAGTCTCAGGGACGGCTCAGGTTTCTGAATCCAGGAGTACTGGGAGAGCTTGTCGGTGATTTAAATGGCTTCCGAGTTCAGCCTGATGATTCCATTTTTACATGGCGAGCTGGCGGAGCTGGCACTCAGCCTACTTCGCTCATCTTTGACACCGGGAATCCTACCTTCTGGCAAATAGGGCCTAAAGAGGTGAGTCGGGCAGTGGATTGGTGGTGTGCATGGTGATTCTCGGCAGCGATGGGACTGGGGCTCCAGAAGGGTAGGGCTGGATGGGAGGTAGATCATATGATGGGTACTTGGAGAGAATTTTATGCAATCTCCCAGTAACTTTGCTCTGCCCTTTGTAAGGTTTGGGCTTTCTTTGCAGACATCAGGAGAGAAGTTTCCCTCTAACACCCACCTAGGAGCGGAGGACAGAGTGAGTGGGCCTTGAGTTAGGTTTGCACGGAGATCAGTACCCTGTGTATTTGGGATGGGAGATCCCTGGAGCCATTTAAAGAAGAAAGATGTCTTTTTAAATGCATATTATCCCCAGGCTCTTAGAAGCCAGCAAGACAATTTGCAAATTGTCTTAAACCATTTGGGATCCACTGAAGCTTGCAGCTAGTATCATCTCTTAAAGCTAATACATTTCCTATATTTCTTTTCCAATGTTTTGGTCTTTGGTTAAAAAAATCTTTTTATGAAAGTATACCATTTATACCAATATGTGCATCGATAGCATTATACAGTTAGATGAATTTTCACAAAGCGAACACCATTACCGGAACCTTAGACATACTCCAGAGATGTCTGAACTTTTAACACCATAGAGTAGGTTGGGCTGCCTTGATTTTTCAGCTTTATATCTGAACATTTTTTGTGTGTGGTGCTGGAGATTGAACCCAAGGGCATTCTACCTCTGAGCTACACCTCCAGCCCTTTTCATTATTTGTTTCAAAACAGGGTCTTGCTAAGTTGATGAAAGTCTTACTACTTGCCGAGGCTGTCCTTGAACCTGCGATCCTCGTGTCTCAGCCTCCCAAGTACTAGGATTACATGTGTGCACCACCATGCCCTGCTATATCTGAACTTTTAACACTGTAGAGTAGGTTGGGCTGTTTTATTTTTAGCTTTATATAGATGAAATTCTACAGTACAATTTTTGTACCTGGTGTTTTTCACTCACTACTATGTTTATAAAATTAATCTGTATTGCTCTGTAGCAATAGTTCATTTATTTTTATTGCTAAATTTCATTTTATAAATACATAATTTCTATGTCCAATTAGTTGTTTCCAATTCCTTACTATTATAAATAAGGCAGCTATCCATATCTTTGGTGGACATATATGCCTTCAGTATATTTCAGGATAAAAATTGCTGGGTTATCCATAAAATGGGTTGGGGGTGTAGCTCAGTGGTAGAGCATTTACCTAGCATAGGCGAGGCCCTGGGCTTCATCCCCAGTACCGCAAAAAAAAAAAAAAAAAAAAAAAAAAAAAGAAACACATATACTTGAGAATAGATACAGCCAGTTTTATAAGTGGTTCTACCAAGTTTGCATGGAAGTTCCACTTCATTTCCTCGACGATGGGCATTTTCAGTCTTTTTCACCTTAGACATTCTGGGGTGTGAAGGAGTAGAGCTCACGGTGGCACTAATTTGCAATCTATTATCTTATCATTCATCTCTCAAGCACTTTAGGCCTCTTGTCTGTGCTAGATTTTTACATTGGCCATCTGCACACACATTATTTAATTCTCACAGCAACTTAACCAGGCTCAGAGGTTTTTTTTTTTTTTGACTTCCTACGATCATACACAAGGTGACCAACTATCCCAGTTTAGCAGCACATGGAACCTTCCAGGCCACAACTAGGAGAATCCCAGAAAACTAGGAGGATCAACTTACAACTAGGAAACGGCAGAGCAGATATCCAAGCCTGGACTTCTGCACACTTCTATTCTCTCTTTATGTTCTCAGAGAGGCCCCTAGACCAGTGACACCAGCCCCACGTGGAAGCTCGCTAGAAATGTAGCATCTCAGTCCCTGTCACAGGCTTCTGAATCCAAAGCAGCATCTCACAGAAGGTGCCGTGTGGCGTGCCCGGTGAAGTTTCAGAAGCGCCTCTCTCTTCCAACGGTTCTTAAACTCACGGTCTTACCTGGATTCTACCTCCAGTCAGTGTGATTCCGTGGGTCCAGGATGTGGCTTGGATAGTGGACAGGTAACAATTTTTAAAGGTCGCTGGGCTATTCTAATGTGCAGCCAAGTTTGAGAACTGATACTCTTGTCAACACCATGCAACCATGCGTGGGGTCCCTTTATTGTAGTCTCTTTTGAATTTTTTTATTTTTATTTTTGTGTGTGTGTGGTACTAGGGCTTGAACCCAGGGGTATTCTACCTCTGAGCCACACCCCCAGATCTATTTTACTTTTTATTTTTTTGAAATGGGGTCTTGCTAAGTTGCTATGAGACTCACTAAGCTGCTGAGGCTGGCCTCAAACATGTGATCCTCCTGTCTCAGCCTCCAAAGTACTGGAATTATAGGCCTGCACCATCACCCTCAGTGTCTTCCAAGATTTTATAAGCAAGTTTGCCTTTATTTGCATAGTTTAACAGTTTAAAGATTTAAATTAAGGTCTCTTTAGACAATATTCTGAGGCAGTGGTCTTTGTCCTCCCACACCCCCTTGCCCTCTGATACCATCAAATCTTTCTTAAGATCCCCTTAAGATCCTTTCTACAGAGTCCCCTGAAGAAAGGGTCCTACACAGAAAAAAAAAGTCATGATCTAGAACCTTCCCTAACAAGATTTATCATCCTGCCTGTTGCTAGTATGAGTTCTTCCACAGCTTGGCTGGGTTTTTAGAAGTGGTCAGTAGAGGTCCCCGCGGCTCCCCAGGGCTTCAGTGTCTCCACAGCAACACCTGGGTACCAGCCGAAGACTCCGCCAGAGACCCCTCGAATGTCCTAGTTCCATCGCGCCACACCCTTCCCCAGTCTCTGCACACAGTGGCCAGGGTGGCCCTTAAAAACGTAACTTAGTCATGGCACGTCTCTACTCAGAACCTTCCAGCGGCTCCCATCTCACTGTGAATGCCACGATGACCACAGCCACAGGGTCCTCTGTGAGTCACCTCCCGCCCAGCGCTGTAGTGCCACCTCCCGCCGCACCCCGTGGTCGCACAGGCTTCCTAATCACTCCACCACACCGGGCAGGCTCCTGCCGCAGCACTTTAACACAGCTGTGCCATCTCCTCGAAAGCTCTTCCTCCGGCTGTACGACAGTCCATACCTCCAGTCACTTCAGCCTTCGCTCACATGGCACCTCCCCAGAGCGTCCTCCCCAGAGCGTCCTCCCCAGAGGGTCCTCCCCAGAGCGTCGTCCTCAGATGGTCCTCCCCAGAGGGTCCTCCCCGGCCACTCCATCCACAACACAGCCTTCACTCCTGCCACTCTCCGTCCCTTAAGTTGCCTCATTTTACTCCTGACATCAGTGTGTGTTGATTGTTTGCTTGTTTCCTATCTCCTCCCACTCCTTGAGCATGTGGCCCCGCCCCTGGGTCCAGCACTGCGTTCTAAATGCTCAGTAAAGCTTTCCTGGATGGATGGGTGGGTGGACGGAGGGTTGGATGGATGAGGGAATTACACTGTTCCTTGACAATGAAGAAATAGGTCAATGGTTCCTAAAATCGGGCTGTTCACGTCCTCCCTTCATGATTGTCAACATACCCGTACCCTCACCCATGTACTGCAGAACAACACTTTGGCCAATGATGAGCTACATACGCAGTGGTGGTCCTATGAGATAGCAGCGTCCAGTGACGTCATCGCTGTCATAGTTTTGGTAAGTATACTCTATGAGGTTTGTGCAATGATGAAATCTCCTCATGCTGCATTTCTCAGAACGTATCCCTGTCGTTAAGTGTGTATGCCTGTACTTAATAGCTCTCTTTAAATAGGCACACCTTTCTTTTTTCTTTTTTGCAGTGTTGGGGATGAAACCCAACACCTTACATATGCCGGATAAGCATTCCACCACTGAGCTACACCCCCAGCCCCTAAGTAAGCACACTTTTATTTGACAAACTAAGCAAACAAACTTAGGCACTGTGATAAATGAAAAGAAAGGCAATCATTAAAAATAAATAAAAAGCAAGTACAGCAATGTTATCAAATTCAGCAGGTTCTCTTGCCAACTGAAGACTGAATCTTCAGCCACTGGTCCTGGCTAACGGGCAGGTCCACAGTGCTAGAGAGATATTAAAGATACACCTGCACCCAGGTGAGACTTTCTCCCAGGTGTAAGAGGAAGGATTAAAGAGACTGGAAAAGGGATTCACATTATCACTAGGACTTGCTCTCTCTCTCTCTCTCTCTCTTTCTCTCTTTGCAGTACTGGGAATTGAACCCAGGGCCTCGCACATGCTAGGAAAGCCCCCTGTCACTGAGCCACGTCCCCAATCCCGTCTCTATTATTTAATGTCCTACCTCATGTCATTTCATCCACCCCCAGTGGTGTGTGTCCCCCGCTTAGAAACACCCACACAGGTTAGTCTCTATCCCAGGTCATATCCTGTTTTTTTTAAAAAAACTTCTTTTTAATTAAAGTTTTATATTTACTTGCTTCATCTTGCTTTGATTTTTTATTCCAAAAGGCAGGAAGAAACAAGAAAACACTGTAGCTATCTGACAATTCTAGGAGTTTAACTCCTCCTGAGTGGATCTTACAGTTTAAAGAGAAAGCAAAAGGATTCGGGCCCATCTAACAGAAAGTCAGAACTCGGCCATACAGACATTGCCCAACACCCAGATATTTGACAGCACAGACAAAACACCCAGGTTATGGGCCATTTCTTCTTTTCATCCCAATGCTATGACAACCATAGCCGAAACCCAGTCAAAAGCAAGGGCAGGCTATCAGCATGCTGGCCACACTGGCTCGGGGCAACGCAGTCCCGAAGCCAGCGCCTCTTTGCTTTAGAGACCACAATTATTCCACTCTGGTTTAGCTTTTCAGCACATGCCCTGGTCTCCATGTAAGATGATAAGACTGCTATGTTCTTTCACACGTGAACTAAAGACTTCTGAATACTTAGATGAAGAAATCAGGTCCTAGTGATGGCAAAATATTTACACATTGATTTAAGCTCCTCCATGAAATCAGGGAAAGGAACGTTTCCATCACAGAGAGAGAGGAGGTGGGAATCCAAGATATCAGGGCCGTGGAGACATTTCAACAGTATTTGTCTGGGTAGAAGAGGCTTTTCCACAGGATAATTTTGAAAAATCCTCAAGCTCCCAAAACAATTGGCATTGGGTTGGAAAGTGTGTGTGTGTGTGTGTGTGTGTGTGTGTGTGTGTGTATGCGCACGTGCGTGTGTGTGACAGAGAGGTACACCAGTCATCTAAATGTAGAATCATGTTGCTGAGCTCAAGATACTTTTTCTCAGACCAACAAATCGCTGTCTATATGACATTATACTATGTTGTGATCGTACAAAGGGATTTCCAATTTAACTTGTTACTTTCTAATACCAGCAAAGGCTGGTGTGTTCTATTTCAAAATAACATTGTTTTGGAACAACTTCTCTACTGTTTAAACTTTACAATGCAGAGTGTGCTATGGTTTCAGTGTGTTCCTCAAAAGTTCATGTGCCGAAAAACATCATCCCCAAAGTCATAAGTTAGTGGTATTTGGAGGTGGGTCCTTTGGTGTTACGAGGTTGTGAGGGTGGGGCCCCCAGCATGGCATTGGTGGCTCTGAATCACCACATGATGCTCCGCCATGTTGTGATGCCCTCAGAAGGCCCTCACCAGATACCAGCACTGTGCTCATTCAGGGACTTCTGGCCTTTGTTCCTTATAAATTACCTTATCTGTGGCATTCAATCATAGCAACAAAAAGCGGACTAAGACACAGTATTTTAAAAAGGTTTATGAATGTTAAGAAGAATATTTATAGATGCACCATTGGGCTCTGGTAGGAAATGTTATGAGTCAAGCGTTATTATGAGAATTTACTATTGGTCAATATTCACCAAGCGCATACCATGATCTAGGACTCTTCTAAATTCTTAATGCATTTTAACCTACTTATTTCCAGAGCTCAATCATAAATGTGTAATTATTCACCTTGTACAATAGAAAACTGAGTCATGCAGTTGACAAGGGGTGGAGCCAAGATTCAAACCCAGATCGTCTGGTGCCTTGTCTGTGACTTTCCCAGGTTTAGCCTTGGAAGTCCCTGGGCACTTCCTCAGGTCTGGGCCAACCAAGACAGTGGTCATCCTACCTGAAACACTAATCACTAATCACTATGCTTGACCTCCTCCTCCTGCATGCAACTTCTTACACTTGGAGCATCTTCATAGGCCTGCAATTCTAGCCCCACTGTCTGATTCAATAAGCACTTTCAACCACCAGCCATGATCAAAGCGCTAAGCCAGGTTCAGTAGGAATACAGAAACGAATCTTTATGTAAGCCCTACTTTTTAGGCCACTCCTAAGTAATCTAAAGGGACGGGACTAGATGTTATTTTATCAAGAAGTCATGCAGTATCTTCAGGGAAGCATCATAGCCACAAGAACACCTGGTTCCCGAGTTGGGTGTATAAGCAGCTATTGGCTTTCAGCTGGCGGCATAATTACTTACCATGACAGTGCAAGGTCTTGGTGAGAACAGCGCGGCGCCGGGTGCTTGAGCTGTTCATCCACGCAAAGATCTCTTGTGGATATCGTGATGAGAAGGAAGCAGGCGGCCAGGATGAAAATCCAAGGTGACCTTTAGCTGTGCAGCTCCTTGCAGAAGACCTTACAGCTTTTAAAGGCTTTGTGATGATGATGATGGTGATTTGTTTACTGTGTAGAGTTTACTCTCTAGCTCAGTTACAAAAGGACAAACAAGCCGGGCGTGGTGGCGCACGCTTACAATCCCAGTACTTTGGGAGGCGGAGACCGGAGGATCCGGGTTCGCGGCCAGCCTCAGCTCTGTCTCTGTCTCTGTCTCTGTCTCTGTCTCTGTCTCTCTCTCTCTACTTAGTGAGGCCCTCCGCAACTTCGTGAGACCCTGTTTCAAAATAAAGTATAAAAAATAGGGCCGGGGGTGTAGCGCGGAGGTAGAACGCCCCTGCGTTCAATCCCCGGTACCGCAAAAACAAAAACAAAAACAAAAAACAAAAAACAAAAGGACAAACAGACTTCAAGAGCACCTTGAGAAAGCATCTCTGTCTCAACATTAAACCCTCAGTCTAGTGGAATTTGGATACTTAGCACCCAAAGCACTGTTCTCCTTGGAAGAAATCCCCATGCACTACGTCACAGCAGGAAAGGGCTGGCCTTGTACCGTCTTCTTGACTCCACGGCAGGCAGGGTACAGGCCTGGCCTTGGCCGGCTTCACGTCCCCACCCCACAGAGATGAAGGCACTGTTAGGAGCTCATGCTCAGCACCAAGGTCTGGCATCAGCCACAGTGGCCTCTGCCGCAGGTCTCACTAATGATGATGGAGGTGTCATCCTCGCTGTCTAGGTTTCAGAATCTTTCTCCAGCCTGGGTCTCTGGCCTCTTTCGTTCAGATGTTCAGCCATTCTGCCTTAGTGAGCCCGTGCCAGTGAGTAGAAGGGTGAGATACTCCGGCCTCACCAGTAAATAGCCACTGCCCACACCCCCGCTGCATCCACCTGTCGCTCTGGTCCCGGCCTTGGAACCGCCTCAGCTCTTCTCATCAGCCCGAGACCCAAGACTGACTTCCCCAAATAGCAGGCACCCCAGGAACCCATTCCAGCTCCCTTCTGATTGGACAGTGCCAGACCCTGTGGGTTACTAACTACACTGAACATCACTTCTATTCACTGGGGATCTGTGAATAAATTACTTAAAATAATAGAGTCCACTTCTAGGTTTGCAACCCCAAACCCTAACTGATACGTCTGCCTACTCACACTTAATTTCGTACAGGCTGAGTTTAAGAAAATAATATATTAAAAAAAATCTGGACAGGTACAGAAAATAGTTCCAAAAACGTACCTTTGTGAAGGAATTATGTGACAGTACTAAATATTGGCATTCAAATATTAAGAAGTGATATTAACTTGGTAAAAACTAACATGCATTTAACGCTTTCCGGTATGCAAAGATCTTTTTTATACTGTGTCTTATTACAGAGCGCGTTCCCATGCGCTCTCTGTTTGAGATATACATTAAGGTCTGGCATGCTTTGTTATCTCAGTTCATAGTGAGACTCCATAACCTGTCAGTGCCCATGGAACAACAAGGTAGGGGAAGCTACATGGGATTTTTATGTTTTGACCAGGGGTCATTTGCAGTCTTGATATATGTGGGTCAGGTGAAAAAAATCAGAAAAGCATGAATCCCACGAACCTACAGTCAAAAGTGAGTAGATGATGTTCATCAAGAGATAGAGAAAGCCGGGCATGGTGGTACACGCTTGTAATCCTAGTACTTGGGAGGTGGAGATCGGAGGAACCGGGTTCGCGGCCAGCCTCAGCTACTTAGTGAGGCCTCCGCAACTTCCTGGGACCCGGTTTCAAAATAAAG
The DNA here is from genome assembly GCA_004027185.1 of Glis glis. Lineage (NCBI taxonomy): Eukaryota > Metazoa > Chordata > Mammalia > Rodentia > Gliridae > Glis > Glis glis. The sequence goes on along the minus strand of PVJS01000094.1, from coordinate 133,035 downwards.
TATAAAAAATAGGGCCGGGGGTGTAGCGCAGAGGTAGAACGCCCCTGGGTTCAATCCCCGGTACCACAAAAAAAAAAAAAAAAAAGAGAGAGAGAGAGAGAGAGAAAGACAGTGCTTCGGGAAACAGGGACCTGTTTCCTGACTAAAGAGGACTAAAGAGACAGAGGGATCCCTCGGATGATGATGGGGACGGGTGTCGGGAAGCCAGTCTAGAGGATATCCTGTCCAGTTGAACATGGAAATGGGGATGGTGCTGGAATCCAGAAGGAAGATCTTAGGAGAATCTGAAACCGATCAAATAACATGTTTAAAAATGCTGAGAGGAGATACTGTTTTGATAGAGAGCCATAGAAAACCGAGTGATACATAGACAGCAAGGCTATCAGCAACTCCAGGGAAAACAAAAAGTTATGCAAGAAGGAAATGTAGTCAAAACGTAATCAATGGCTCAGCCTTGGGTAATATTTATATGATATTATAAATATTTACTGAAAATTGAACTAAATACAAACTGTGACAGAGCTTTATAGGGAGGAAGGTGGTAGGGAGTGGGCCTGTGTGTGGCCAGGCATGTCTGTGTGTTGGGAGTGGTGGTGGTGGGGAAAAGACTTTAAGAGTCAGAGCTTCATATTCTACAGTAGGAAGTTAACAGGTGATACCTAGATTTTAAGATCTAGAAAAGCCTGTTGCTAAACTAATGTGCTAGCGGGCGTGGTGGCACACGCTTGAAATCCCAGTACTTGGGAGGCTGAGACCAGAGGATCTGGGTTCGCGGCCAGCCTCAGCTACTTAGTGAGGCCCTCCACAACTTGGTGAGACCCTGTTTCAAAATACGAAGAATAAAAAATAGGGCTGGGAGTGTAACCCAGAGGTAGAATGCCCCAGTATTGCAATAAACAAACAAATGTGCTGTTTACAAATAAGGAGACAAGTGTCCAAGGTACATCAGAAAGAAACGAGAATCACTTCTAGAAAGTGTGATTGGGATGGGTGGATAGGGAAGTGGAGAGGCAAGGGGAAGATGGAACTCTTTTAAAATTAGGAGCATGTATAACTTCAGGGGAAAGTTTTTAATTCACAAGAAGAAGAAAGAGAACCTGGGCCAAGATAACAAGATGCTAGACATGGCCTAGCATCGTTACTTCTGGTTTCTGCGTCTTCCAGGAGGGGGCCCATGTAGCGGCTGCAAGTGGAGGCAGGAAGTCAGCTTAAGTGTGTGGGCCCTCTTTGGCCACAAACAAGGAGGAGTCAGGCAGCAAGTGGGGCGTTGGGATTAAGAGCGGCCGGCGCTTTATCTTGACTGCCTCCACCTGGGAATTAACAGGTTACAATGAACATCTTCACCTGGGAAAGGCCTGGCCGGCTTGTAGCCCGCACTCCACAAACACTGGCAACAGCAATAAAAAAACTGCCAATCCCAGGGGCGCGCAGGGGACACGTCGGCCACGGGCCCCGCCTTGCCAGCTATCAGCTCTCCCCAATGCAGATCGCCAGGCCGGGAAGCTATCACTCCATCCTCCCTAGTGGATATGGTAACTGCTCATTTTTACAAATTAGATCCCAAGATAGGCTTCTTTTTTCTTCTTTTCTTTTCTTTATGAAGAAGGTGCTTCTGTGAGTTATGCCAAAATTCTTGGAGAGCCCACTTACTGGTTTGGAAATAGGTTCTTTATTTTGGGAATAGGGAGGGACATCTTGCGGGTTCTGAGAACCCCCTGAAAATCTATGCACTATTGTTTAAATCAGGGCACATTTATCTACATTTCTAATAGCAATATCTCTACAATATCTCTACGCAGACTTGCATTGATTCTGTGAGCTCCGTGCTCAGCTGTACAGAGGGGAGAGTTAGTGTCTTGTAACACTAGAATCAAACCCCTGGCAACAAGGGCAAGATAAGGTAGTATCACCATTTAGGGTGGGTCATCCAAAGAGCCTATGGGGAAAGGAGAAATGTTCTAGGGTCTTACAGGCTTCTAGACATGGCCTAGCATGGTTACTTCTGGTTTCTGCATCTTCCAGGAGGAGCCCATGTAGCCGCTGCAAGTGGAGGCAGGAAGGTCAGCTTAACGCAGCAGGAGAGATGGGCTGAGCCAGCCTCACTCTCAGGCAGGGCCCTGGAGTTGAGGGCATACTCTCCACCACCACCCTCCCCCAGCTCTGTAGCCTAGTGATCCTCCCATGCCTGGGAAGGAGGCAGAGTCAACAGAGCTCCTTTAAGGGTTGTGAGGAGGGCTGGGAGTCGACAAACACAGCCTAAAGGGGCACAGTACAGGTGTGCAGTGAAGGCCGCACTGCCAGGAGCGCACAGCAGCTTGGGTTTCGTGGGTACCATACCTGCCATTAACTTTGGGCAAGTGGCACATATATCTATATCAGGGCACATATATCTACATTTCTAATAGCAATATCTCCACAAACTCATGGTGATGACTTTCAGGTCTCTTTAGCCTAGTCATTCTCAACTGGAGTGAATTCTGTGCCCAGGGGATGTTTGGCAATGTCTGGAGATACTTTTGCTTGTCATAACTGAAGAAGAATTCTACTAGCGTGTGGGGCGGAGGCCAAGGCTGCTACTGAACATCCTACAAGGCCCCGCACAGCGCCCACAGCACGGAATCATCCCCCTACCCAATCATGCTGAGGTTGAGAAAGCCTGCTTTAACTGCTAAATATGAAAGTTGAATAGGAAAAATATAGTCTAAGCACCGAGTTGAGCACTCTTCAGTTTCCAGAAGCGACAGTGGGCTGATTTCGAGAGCGGTGTAATCCCCACGTCCCAGGCTGTCCCGTCTAGTCTGATGATGGTCATCGAGGAGAACAAATGCCATGGTGGCTGTGCTGCTGCCGGATGAGGAAGAACCACACTCATGGGCGCCCGCCATGGCTCGGGTCTGCAGTGTTCAGCGGTGGGGCTTTGGAAAGTGATTGTATCGTGAGGAATCTGAGCTCGTGGGTGGAGGAATCCTTGGAGGGGTGCATCATGAAGTGGACTATTGGTGGAAACTGTAGCAAGCGGGGCCCAGTTGAAGGAAGTATGTCAAGGAGGTGTGTGGGGAGGAGACTGGAAGGTGTATCTTGTCCCCGCCCCTTCCTCCTCTCTCTGCTTCCCCATCTGTAAGGAGAGCAGCTTTCTTCTGCCTCCTTAGGCCGGAACGAATGGAGCCGGCAGACCATGGACTGTAGTCTCTGACTGTGAGCCAGTACCTTTTCTCGGGTATTTTGTCACAGTGACGAGAAGCTGACTAACACAGCACTTGACCAGAGGGCGAGAGCCAGGTCACGATTAGGACTTTGGAAGAAACAACAAAGTCCTATTAGCCAACATTTTATCATGAGTTTGCATTAGAGTTTGCATTAGAAAATAAACGTTTAAAGGTAAATGAATGTCTAGAGCATTAATTTAAAGCACTAGAGTGAAGTTTTGCAAGCATTGACTTTTTTTTTTTTGGTAGAACTGGGAATTGAACCCAGGATCATTCTACCTCCTAACTACACCCCCGGCCCTTATTGTTTTTTGTTTTGAAACAGGATCTCACTAAGTTGCTGAGAGTCTCGCTATATTGCTGAGCTGTCCTTGAGCCTGCCATCCTCCTGTCTCGGCCTCCTAAATACTGGGATTACAAGTGTGTGCCACTGGGCCTGGATGCAAGAATTGACCTTTTTAATCCTCAAAAATCTTTAGGGGCATCATTCTAAAGCTAGACTTGCTCTGACTGAGTTTGTTGACAACAGCATAAAGCAATGATTTTCATCCTATCATGGTTTTTAAACTATGGACCATTCTTGCAAATTGCCTTCTTGGAAATCATGTGCACAAACCAAGAGAAATCTGTTAGCGGGAACTCTATTGTGTATGCAGCAACACCCTGCTTGTTTTTTATTCCACTTTAAAAGATGGAAATAATAATGTATCACCCACACTTTCTTGTTTCTTTTATTATAAATCCATATTCAGATATGCTAATGGAAAGATGTACACTATTACGGAAAGGGCCACCGAAGTGACACCAGGAACCCCAGGGTCGAATGGTGGGTTTTGTCCCCACAGGGGCCAGTCTCCTCCCCCAGCCCTCATCAGTCTTTTGTGTGGAAGTCTTTGCTAAGAGTCAAGTCTCAACTGATAAGGCCGTGGAGACATAATCATTTTCCATTGACGGTACCTTGCAACCGATTCACAAACATTTTCATATTAATATTGAGCAATTTCCCTACATTCTAATCCATCAAAGCAGGCTATTAATCCTTCCTGTACCATTCTCTATTCAAATGCTAACAATTTTCTTCTCACAAGCTAAAACATTTGTCCGACAGCCCCTCTCACAAAGACCCCGCATTGTTAGCGATGATGGATCAGAGCGCTAATAGGAAGGATGCAATGTAAATTATATCATTGATACTGTACATATGTAGAGGGGAAAATCTTTTTAAAAGATCATTTGTATGCTAAAGATAATGAAAGTGATCCCACGGTACAGCAACCTTAATTTTCCTTTCTAAGAGAAAAAAAAAAAAGAGAGAGATTCTTTATGGTAGAGAATATGGAAATCCATCATGATTTATAATGGCCCAAATGCCATCATTTACTTCCGGAAAAAAAACATAAAATATACAGTGTTTCTTTTAAAGAACTTATTGAAATGAATCATAAGAAACCTCGTTAAAATACCTCTTAAGAATTGCATAGCCTGAGGTTACCGGGAGAGCCACGTGAGCAACAGCTCAAGTTGGCATGAAAACAGATGAGCACCTCCATTTGGGGGTGGTGAGTGAGGTCACAATTTATATTCGTTATCAAAGGCCACCGAGTGGTATAAAAATTTGGGGGCTGAGGACGCTTGGGTCCTACGTGAGAGACGCCAAAGCATAGCATGAGGTAAGGTATGGGCTATAACTGTTAATATTGACACTTGTGCTAATATTATCATTATTTGTAAATAACACCTGTGTTTCACATCATTCAAACTCCTGAAGACAAGAACTGACCATCTATATGGGGTCCCATCTTATGCTCCCAGAATGCCTAGCAATCAGGATCTTAAATAGATGCTAAAGTAACCATTGTAACACATTATCCCCTTATATTTATCTCCCTCCTCCAAGTTTGCCTATCTTCAGTGTTTTCCTTCTGTGTAAATGACCACTTGAAGCCAGACACCTGGAATTCATGATATCTTGTCTTCCTCACCAGCCTCCACCTCCATCCATTTTTCCAAGATTTGTCAATTTTTTCTTGCAAAGTATCTTCCATATTTGTCATCCCACTAAACACTTCTGATGCCTGGGGCTGAGATGCCACCATCTTTCACACGGACCCGGGCAGAACTGGTTCCATACTTCCTGCATGCCTTTCTTTACAATGTCAGCATTGAAATACAAATCGATCAACTCACTTCCTGTTTAAAAAAAAGGAAATTAAAGGAAAACTTAATGTTTTCCCTTTGTTCTCTGGATAATGTTCCAGCGCCTTCCAATGGTCTGGCCAGACCTCACTGCATCTGGCCTCAAACCTGCCACTTAGGATGAGCAGGTTTTCAGCTGTCCAGTTGCCCAACCTCTTCCCTTCCAAGGATCCTTGCGTATGTCATTGCTTGTCTGGAAAACTCTTTTTCTTGCTAAGTTCTGGACACCTCCTTCGGACATTAGCTGGCCCATCATCTCTTAAGGAAATCTCCATTGATCACCCTTCCTTGTACTGCTCCATCTCACCCCAAACCCAGTCAGCTCTCCAGGTATGTCCTTCACTGTCCCTTCAAGGCACTTCCTGTGAGTTGTACTGTTTTATGCGCGTGTGATTATCTGCCTAATACCTGCCTTCCACTAGACTGCACAGTCTCAAAGGGTGCAGATCAGCTCAATTTGGTTCTTTCTTGTACCCTGCACTTCCCAAGGAGGATTTGGCAAATAGTAGTTTCTCAACACAGAGTTGATGAACAGAGGAAAGAATAAACTTAATCTGCACAGGGCATTTGATGAGGAGTTGAAAGGAATAAACACATACCCAAGATGTAGTGCCAAGGAATTACCACGTTTAAATTGAACATAATTCCAAAAAATAACATAGCAGAAAAAGTGTGAATCCTCATCCTCTGATCTATTTAGAAACTTGTTCCCTGATTCTTTGTACTTATTTGGTTTCCTTTGGAATTTCAATGGTCTTGAATTTGAAACGAAAATGTGTGAGGGAGGTTCTTATCTCTGTTAAACTCTATTAAGCCCTATTATTATTCTCTAAGGATTAGAACTTGCCCTGAGGGATTAAGGACCCCTGTTCTCAGGCAGCACCTGAACTGGGCCAAGCTGGAGGTTGAGCTCCTGAGTAATATCCGCGGCTTACAACTCTCCTGGCCATGAAACAACCAGGCTTAACACTCAGGCAGGAGAGAAAGGACAGGGGGAGAGCAGAAGAGACAGGGAGGAGGAGACGGATTGAGAAAGAGTGACAGAAGTTCCAGGAGGGAATGCTACACAAGCCTGCTCACATCCTTGGGTATGCCCCAGGGCATCACCCCCTGCCAGTTTCCCAAGGCTCTCCACGAATCAGAGAGAGGAAAGGACCCTGGTGCAAAGCAGAAAGAGCCCTGGGAATACACAGGCATGGAAAGGGAGGTGCAGAGGAGCCACAGCAGTGTCGGTCCTCAGCATGCAGTGGGGTCACGGTCGTCCAGTGGAGGACTGCCCGGTTCTCCGTTCTCCATGCACACGGCTCTCTGGGCACCGAGAATCCTGCAAACAGCTACAGGCTGGGCCTGCATTTCTTCCAATACTATATCCTGACACACTCCTGGTGGCAACAGGGACCTCAGTGGGAGGGCTGAAGTGTCCATCTGCGTGCACAGAGGCTGATGGGTAGGCGTGCCCTTATTTTAAGGAAAAGACCTGTCAGCATACCGTCACCCCTGCCCCCTGCCAAAGATTGCAACAGACACCCAGCCATCATTTTAAAACAAGGTATAGGAAATCTGGTGGCTCCGCTTTCTGGAATCTCATCCTCTATTTGGTCATTGATTTAATCCATTTTTCTCAAAGCAGGTGACTTCGCAAGAGAATATTAGATAGTCACAATGTAAGACGTGGTTTTTGTTTTTCTTTCTCCATCAAGAACCTGAACAGCTCCACCCTGGCAGTCACCAGGCGGTGGTCATCTTTGCCTGCTGAAGCAGTGGCTACACGAGGGACTCAGGATGCTTTCTGTACCTACACTTGGTGAAGAGGTGGAGAGCTGGGAGGAAGACCAACCCGGAGTAGCACTGAATAACCAAAGGCTGGAAACAACCTGAGTGTCCATTGTTAGGGGAATGGTGCACTCCATGCATGCAGAGTCATGTGGGGGCATATTTTGAAGTCATTAAGCAAAGCTGGGGGTGGTGGCACATCCCTGTAATCCTAGTACTTGGGAGGCTGAGACAGGAGGATTGCAGGTTTGAGGCCAGCCTCAGCAACTTAACAAGGCTCTCAACAACTTTGCGAGATCCTGTTTCAAAATAGAAAATAAAATAGGGCCGGGGGTGTAGCTCAGAGGTAGAATGCCCCTGGGTTCAATCCCCAGTACCAAAAAAAAAAAAAAAAAGCTTGGGGAAATGCCTCTGAGATACTTCCTAGTGTCATTTCAATGATGCAAAAAGTGCATGAAAAAAAAAGCCCGAGGTTTCCACTGGGAGGTAGGATCATGAACATTTTTTAATATTTTATAAATTTTCTATAAGGAGAAGGGCACTGCTATTATAGTCAATAGTTTTTCTATCTACCATCTATGTATCAATTACCATTTATGTATCTATTCTATCATGTATGTATGTATCCATCATCTCTATCTACCATCTATATCTATCATATCTATCATCTATGTATCTATCATCTATTTAGAGTGATCTATAAGGCAAGAAAATTGATATATAGTTGACACCGTACATTGAGCTGGATAAAAAGAAGGCAAGACATGAGCCTCAGGCCTACCTTCCGTGCTGCTCACCCATCCCCTCACGCCCTGGGCTCCAGAAGACAACATTCCCATCCTTTCTACCCTCTCTCCTCAGCAGTCCAAAGGATCCCTGGGAAAGCCAGCTTTTCTCTGGGTGACCATGATGACGAGTGGGAGCCACGGCGATTGAAACAGGAGATCTTTTCTCAGGCTTTCCCCCAAACCCAGAGAGCCATTTTGGAAGTGGAACAAGAGGCAAGAGAGTCGGTACTTTCTCCTGAAGCACCAACAGGGACCTCTTGTGCAGCTCCACTTTGCACACGTCACGTGAGAGAGCGTCCTCCCATCAGCCACCCGCTTGTCACCCAAACTCTGGCTGGACGGCTCTGTCCACGCACAGCCCAGCAGCGGCGAGGGAGCCTTTCTGCGCCTGCTGCTGGAAACCAGTCGGCAGATGATTATTCAAGGTCAAACTTTCAGCATTGGATGCCAGGAAAAACAAATAAGTAAATAAATAAATAAATAAGAGGCAAACAGTAAGGGTTAGCCAATACTTTGCAAACTCTTGTTTAAGGATTTCCTAATTACTCTAAGTGGCTCTTCCAGCAGCCCCTGCGCTTAAAAGGCTGCTATTTCTTATGATGTCATCCTTTGCCCATTATCTCTGCAGTCAATTTGCAGTATTAGGAGAGGCAGCAAGGAAATATTTGCAAACATCAACATTCTCAAGTCTTAAAAGATAATCCCCCTTTCAACTCCCCGCGCGCATATCAGCCGTGCAGTTCGGTTTTCAGATTTCTCTACATGGTAACACCTCCAGCTGGACTGTACAGAAAACTTTTCTTCTGAGGAACTCAAAGAAATGTCTAAGTGAAATCACATCAATCACCAAGCAAGTCCTTGGAGGCCTGGCCAGGCAGGGAGTTAGAAGGTAATTAGAAATGCAAATGGTTAAGCCCCTTTAAAATGAGTCCCCGAGGTGGCTCCCACCTGAATAAACCTGGTATAAGATTTTACTTTAGGGTTGGCCAGTGCCAATAGGTTCAGACCCACTGGGCCCTGCATTGGCTCATTAATCCTTCACAAGAACATTATTGTCTTTATCATCTCTCTACGGCAGATGGGGAAACTGAGGCAGACAGAGGTTATGCAACTTATGCAAGGCCACTTAAGTGTCAACCCGAGTTGGAACTCAACCACATCTGTCTGGTTTTAAACTTCACACTCTAGCCAGTGTGGTGGAGCAGGCCTGTAATCCTAGTACTTGGGAGGTTGAAACAGAAGGATGACAGGTTCAAGGCCAGTCTCAGAAATGTAATAAGACTCACAGCAACCTAGTGAGACCCTGTTTCAAAACAAACAAACAACAACAAAAATAAAGGGCTGGGGTGTAGCTTGAAGGTAGAATGGCCCTGGGTTCAATCTCCAGTACCACACACACACACACACAAAAAAAAAAAAAAAAAATAGAAAAAGTTCAGACTCTAAGTCATTGCAGGGCTACACAATCTCTTTTCCCTCCTGCACATGGAAGATTATGAGGATTTGAAAATAACACAGTGCAAAGAAGCACTCCTCTGTAGATGGAAATCTTGCTAAAGTAGAATGCTTGTGAAGGGAGACATGCTTTGAGTCCAGACTGTCTGGGTTTGGCTCTCAGTTCCTCCGCTTATTAACTGGGTGACCCTGGCCAAATGTCTTATCTTCTCTGAGCCTCTGTTTCTTTATCTGTACAATGGAAATCGTAGTGGTTTTTACCTTGGGGGGTTGTTGTGGAGACTGAGGTAAGGCATGTCAGATGCTGAGCATAGTGCTTAGACACAGTAAGTGCTCAATAAATGTCTCATTATTATCACCACCATTAGATTATAGTATTAATCTTAGTCCATTCGTGTGGGTGTAACAAAATATCTGAGGCTGTGAATCGTGTAAAGAGGTTTCCTTGGCTCACGATTCTGGCGGCTGAAGGGTCCAGAAGGCATGGAGCTGGCATCCTGGTGAGGGACCCTTGCCTCATCGCAGCGTGGTAGAGAAGGGTGCCAGCCCATGGGGTGGCCTAGCTGTAAAACAGCCCCCTCTCAAGAATGAACCCAGTCCTCTGAGAACTGCATTAATCCCTCCCAAGGGCAGCACCTCCATGATGTAATCACCTTCCACTAGGCCCCGCCTCTTAAAGGTTCCAGCTCCTCTCAGTACTGACACACGGGGGACCGAGCTTCCACTCAAACCACAGCAGGCATCCATCTTATCTACTCTACGTATCAACTCATGATACATGTGTTTATTTATTAGTAGTAAATAAATAAACAGGATCATTATTACTCTTTTTATTAGGTGAGTTTTGGCCTGTGGAAAGAAAGCTTCTATTGTCACTAACCTCACCCCAACCTGAGTCTTAAAGGACCACACCCAATTAATTCTCATACTGATAATTCCTGTAGAAAACATGGCGGACAAGTTTATCCTAGGGATCTGTTCACCTGGGGCTTTTGCCTCCTCAAAAGTGAGCCAGCGCCTGTAATGGTGCACACCTGTAATCCCAGTACTTGGGAGGCTGAGACAGGAGGATCGCAGGTCCTAGGACACCTTAAGCAATGTAATGAGACTCTCAGCAACCTAGTGAGACCCTGTTTCAAAACAAAAAATAAAAAGGGCTGAGGGTGTAGCTCAGAGGTAGAATGTCCCTGGGCTCAATGGTCAGTAACACAAAAAAATTAAATAAATAAAAAAGTAAAAGCTGGGTGTGGTGGCGCATGCTTGTAATCCCAGTACTTGGGAGGCTGAGACAGGAAGATCGCTGGTTCCCGGCCAGCCTCAGCTACTTAGTGAGGTCCTCGGAAACTTAGTGAGACCCTGTTTCAAAAAACAGAATAAAAACAGGGCTGGGGGTGCAGCTTGGAGGTTGAATGCCCCTGGGTTCAATCCGCAGTACCACAAAAAAGAAAAAAAAGTAAAAATGACTGGGGGTGGTGGTAGTTCAGAGGTAAAATGTCCCTGGGTTCAATCCCTAGTACCACAAAAATAAAAAATAAAAAATAAATAATAAATAAATAAATAAATATTAAGGGGGGGCTGGGAGTGTAGATGTAGGATACCCCTGGGTTCAATCCCCAGTGCAAAAAAAAAAAAAAATAGTGTGGGAGAATTGCTTTGCTGCAGCTCCTCCTTCAGCTCGATTCTCCCACCTCAATCACTGGCCAAGTACTTACTGAGCAAATCTTCCAGGCACTTTCAAAGCAAAGAAGCTGCACTTGATTTCATATGCAAAGAGAGCGCCTAGGGCTCCACATTAGTATCCTAATTTATGAAGAGTGAAATAAACTCCAGACTGGGCCAGCCGGTTTAAGTAAAGGGATAATAGAATACCAAGCAACACCAAGCCAAGTAGCTCAAATTGTAGAAAATGAAATTCAGTAATATTTAAAAGCAATTCAGCTCATTTGAAGCTTCTAGACATTCCAAAACTCAGTAATAACTAAAGCACACAGTGTAATGAATAAAATGAAAATGTGACCCGGGATCTCACCATTTATTTAGAACTGAGAAACTGAAAATTGCTCTCTCTAACCGATAGGCCCGAAGTTATTACTGCACTCACTTAAGCATCATACATAAGGTAATTCTCTAATGATAAATCACATTGAAATTGATTTCAGTTTAAAAATGAAAAAAAATCTACATTAAAATGTGAAAGCTCAAAGATTTGCGCATCTGAATTATTGGGGTGCTCATGCTAAGGGTGGATGACAAATTGAAAAATAAGCGTGTACTCACTTTGAGAAAATAAATCTGGTTCTCAGAAGCACCCATTATGCAGGGGAAAATAAACTGCCTCTCATTTCATTAGGAAAACTCATTTGCATCAACATTTATACGTACATATGTAATAATGCATGGTCTCAGCCTGAATACAAGGAGGTAATTCAATCAAAAAGCTCCGTTGATATGCTATCGTAAACAGCAAAAATGGAAACAGAACCTGGGGAATAAATCACCTTCTTACTATTCAGCTGGGACCATCCTGGGCTATTTTACACTACATGCATTGGCGCAGTATTTCACAAATACAAAAAAAACCAAACAAACTTTATTTTCCTTTTATTTACTGGCACGTGCTTGTTAGAAGCAGCAGCGAGTGGAACTCCGGCAGGTGCTGGGCCCGATCCCAGTGGTGGGATCAGACGGCGAGCGGAGAAGACAATAAGGCAATTAACATTTTTTTAATTAAACCAATTCTAATCAAAATCTTACAAACGCTTGAAATTTTAATCCTCAGCATAAGGTTTGCACACACATCTCCATTTTCAGGGAAGAAAACCAACTGAAAATGAGCATCGTTTTCAAAGCAGCTACATTTTCAGTCGTTAATAAGACATCATCTCCTGGCCGATCATGGAATTTAGAAAACGCGTAAGCAGCATTTGATGAGGCTTTTTGAGGCTGTTTCTCGAGTGTCCGGTAATCTTGGAGACTTTGTACTTGCTGTTTCCTCTGCCTGGAATCTTCCTTCTCCATATCCTCACGTGAGCCACACCATTCCATCATTCTGATTGGAATGTCACGCCCGCCCAGGCGTCTCTCTCAATCACTAACCTTGGATTTCTATTACACTATTACGATAAAAAACTTTACTATGAAAAATTTGAAGCATATTTAAAAGTAGAGGGAATCCCAGAATGAACGGGAGGTCCTCAGGATCAACACCCATGGATACCTGGCTGCAGCTTCATCCTCCCTACTGGGGAGCATGTGTAGGACATTATGTCATTTCATCTGAAAATGTTTTGATGAGTTTCTCTAAGATATGAGGACTTTAAAAAAGCCTAAGCATTTAACTGAAGTCCCTTTTGCTTCCTATTTTGTTCTAGCTTTCACATATGAGAGAAAACCTACACATGTTGCTTGGCTTTCTGAGACTGGCTGATCTCACTTAGCATAATATTCTCTAGTTCCATCCATTTTGCTGCAAAAGACATAATTTTGTTCTTCTTTATGGCTGGTTAGAATTCCATTATATGTATATACCACATTTTCGTTACCCATTCGTCTGTTGATGGAGACCTGGGATGGTTCCATCATATGGCGATTGTGAATTGTGCTGCTATAAACATGGGTATACATGTATCACTATAGTATTCTAACTTCAATTCCTTTGGAAAGATACCAAGTAGTGGTATGACTGGGTCATAGGGTGGCTCCATTCCTAGTCTTTTGAGGAACCATCCTACTCATCTCCATAGTGGTTGTACTAATTTATAACCCCACAGTGTTAAGAGTCAAACGAGGAGAGAAAACAGTAGAATAGTGGAAGAAGAATGGGGAGGCAGGTGGAGAGGGGAAAATGAGGATTATTAATATTATTTATAAGATTGCAACCATACAAGAAAGTTTTACTACTAATCTCACTAACATGTATGGGGAGGGAGGAAGGGGAGCAGGGTGTGTGTGGGGATATGAAGGGAAAAGACCAAGTGATGTGTGCAAGTACATCTGTATCACTTTGAATTTCACTATGATGTATAATTACATTGCACAAATAAAAGTGTAAAGCAAAGAAATGAAAGGCATACAGATTGGAAAAAACTAAGCATAATATCAGTACCACATCTAAAAATGAACAATTACTATTGATATCGTCTCATATCCAGACAAGTGTCCACATTTACCTAATTTGTTTGAACTGGGATCCAAATGCAACCCAAACCTTGCCACTTCCTGTTTTAGATCTCTTTTAACCTTGAGGTGTGTTCTCTCTGTCTGTGTGTCTCTCTCCTTCAACTTGCAATTTCTTGGGGGACTGCTGTGTTGAAGAAGCCAGGCCACTGGTTTTATAGAATCTTCCACCATCTGGATTTGCTGGCGGCATCCTGTGTGTCCCTTAACATATCTCTGTCCCTGAGATGTCCCACACATCAGGAGGTAGGTTTAGACACTCAGTCAGATTCGGATTCAATATGTTCCTGCTCTGTTATTTGCTAGATACGGAGGCGCGTAATGTCTGCTATCTCTTGTTCCATGTCGCTGATGATCTTCACCTCTGTCCATGGATTCATTAGGGGGTGCAAAGTAGTGATGTTCCCGTTCCCACCCCCTTTTATTAATTGACTGGGATGTACAAAGAGAACCTTTCCTTCATTAACTGTCAGCCCACCTCGAGGTACAGGTCGTGTAGGAAGGGAGGGGCAAAGGCTTCATTCACCAATTTCAAAATAGTCAAGTGGTTCTCTAGAATTCCCCAAAGGGACCAATCCAATTATCTATTTATCATCTATCTATCTATCTATCTATCTATCTATCTATCTATCTATCATCTATCTATCTATCATCTATCTATCTATCATCTACCTATCTATCGATCTATTGATCTATCATCTATCTATCTATCATCTATCTATCTATCTATCTATCATCTATCTATCTATCTATCATCTATCTGGTACTGATGTGGACTTGTTTATAAATACACTTCTTTAGGTTAAAAAAAAGTGAGTTGAGTTAAAAGAAAAAAATTAAATAGGAGGAGCAGGACTAGGATCTGTCCCAAACTGATGTGGTCTGAGGCAAGAGGCTGCAGTTTGGAAACAGGTCTCATGGGAGGGGCAGGGCCAGGAAGAGCGGGGTGTGGTGCAGCCCAGTCCTTGGCACAAGCCTGTCTAACCAGAGTCCATCCCAAAGGCCGGAGGTCAGCTCACACTTGGGAAACTCTGAGGGGAGGAGGCAGGGCAGGTCCAGGGAGCAAACTATAGGAATGTGTCCCAGAATGCCACTGCCCTCGCAGTCCAGCCAGTGGTGGGGACAGAAACACTGCCCTGTCACTACCTAGTAACATCAGCATCTTGGCCACACACGCAACAACCTTTGCTTCCTCGGGCTCTCCTCTAGATGAGAATTAATGGGCCAGTCACTCATTAAGTCAGAAAGTCATTCCTGGGCTCGACTCCCAGCCAAATACTGAGCTGGGTGTCAGGGACGTAGCAGCGATTCATCGTCCACCACACAGGGAGCCACGGAGCATCACATGTTGCGATAGGGAAGCCCGGGTGGGAACTGGAGCACGGGGATGAGAGGGTAGGCCTCTCCATGGCATCCAAGGTCGGGCTTCAAGGACGTGTGGGACGGTCCTTGGGGGGCTTCACATACAGTCTGTCCCTCTCCTTTCAGGTCTACAGCAGCCCTGCACTTTGCCTACTCTCGTGGAGGTTAGATGTGGCCATGTGACTTACATTAGCCAATAAAATGTGATCAAAAGTAACACCAGGGCTGGGCGTGGTGGCACATGCCTGCAATCCCAGTACTTGGGAGGCTGAGACAGGAGGATCTCAGGTTTGAGACCAGTCTCGGCAACTTAGCCAGACTCTCAGCCACCTAGTGAAACCCTGTTTCAAAAGGCTGGGGGTGTAGCTTGGAGGTAGAATGCCCCTGGGTTCCATCCCCAGTCACACACACACACACACACACACACACACACACACACACACACACATACACTCACACACGGTAACAGCAGTGAGTAATTTACCAGGCTCCCTCCCTCTATGGCTGCAGTCTACGATGTTCCAAAGGAGGCCATTTCTTCAGTTGGTTCCCATGGTAAAGACCCATGAACCGGAACTTCTCACACAACCTGCCCTGGACACAGAGCATTAGGAAGAAATAAACATTTGTTAAGACTAGGCAGTATGTGTGACTACCCTCTAACCTGGTCGATCCTGACTGCCGCAGGTAGGCACGGTGCGCTGACGGGTAGTGGGAGGGTTCTCTGGAAGGGGCGAGAGTCTCTTAGTGCTATTGCTCTTGACCTTGCATCCTATAATTCCTGCGGGGTCTGTCCTGTGTGTTGGAGGATGTGATAAACAAATTCTACTGTTAAGCCAGGTGTGGTGGCACACACCTGTAATCCCAGTACTTGAATGGGCTGAGACAGGAGGACTGCAGGTTTGAGGATGGCCTCAGCAACACAGTGAGATTCCTAGTAATCTAGGGAGAATCTGTTTCAAATCAAACAAAACAAAAAAAGCGGCTGGAGGTGTAGCTCAGAGGTAGAATCCCCTGGGTTCAATTCTAAGTACCCCGCCAAAAAAATCCACTGTTATGAAAACTCAAAGTTCTTTCTTCTACTGATCTAAAATCTCTATTTCCTTTTGGAAAGATACAGAGGCATAGCTGGGTCATACGGTGGGTCCATTCCTAGTCTTTTGAGGAACCTCCATACTGATCTCCATAGTGGTTGTACTAATTTACAATCCCAAAAGTGTATAAGCATTCCTTTTTCTCCACATCCGCACCAGTATTTTTTATTGCTTGTATTCCTGATGATTGCCATTCTAACTGGGGTGAGATGGAATCTCAGTATTGTTTCGATTGCATTTCCCTGATTGCAAAGGATGTTAAACATTTTTTCATATATTTGTTGGCTGTTTGTGTTTCTTCTTTTGAGAAATGTCTCTTTAGTTCAATCGTCCATTTATCGATTGGCATATATGAATGTATCACTATGAATCCCACTCTCATGTACAATTAAAATGCACCAACAAAAATTTTTTAAATAAACAAAGAAAAAAAAGTCTGTATATTTCCATTTGCTGGAGCTGAGCAAAGGCCTGGAGTTTGGAAAATCCTGAGTTTCTTGCTGGCTGTGTGCCCAAAGTCCATGTGTTAGAAGTGTGATCCCCAGTGCAGCAGTTGAGAAGTGGGACCTTTAAAAGTGATCGGGTCATGAGGATCATGGCTCTGCCCCAGGAACAGGTGAATGTCCTTATAACCAGAGTGGGCTCATCACTGAGGGTGACTCGTAGAGTCACTCCTTTCATACCTGAGTATCCTCTTGATGGGTGATGGCCCCCACCATGTCATCACATAGGGAGAAACGACTGGAGGCGCCTCTGAGCAGGACTCTGCTATGTTTGCCTTTCAGATACCCGGGGCCCATAGGTATCTCCTCTCCTCTCCTCTCTTCTCCTCTCCTCTCCTCTCCTCTCCTCTCCTCTCCTCTCCTCTCTCTCCTCTCCTCTCCTTTCCTTTCCTCTCCTCTTTTATTTCTTTCTGGTTTATTTTGGTATTTTTTAATGTTTTATTTTGAAACCCGGTCTCGTTAAGTTGCTGAGGCTGACCTCAAACCTACAATCCTCCTGTCTCAGCCTCCCAAGTATTGGGATTATAGACATGAACCAGCACGCCCGGCTGCAAGCCTCTTAAACACATGAGTGAAGGTGCATGTTTGACCTTGTCCTAGTTCAACTTCCTCCTGGGTAGTGTGCGGATCCTGCCGTCCCTCAGAGGGACGCCTGGTGGAAGGACGCGGGGAGGAGAGCCTGTGAAAGTCCTCCAGGCGTGAGGCAAGTGGTCCATTTCTGGGGAAAGAACCTGCCTTCTGAAATCTTATGATCACCAGAGTCTCTGCCACAATCAAAGAAAAAACTTAAGGCCATTTTAAATTGTTACTTGGAATTTTGGCCTTGGCTCCAATAAGCCAACCAAAGCTTTTTCCCTCTGTAACACCCACCTGATGGCCTCTGGAAACTTCTCAGAGCTGCTCTCGCCACCAGCCAGCCCCCGTGGTCCCCGGACGGCACCGCTCCCCTAAATTCTTTCCCCTCGCTGGCAGCGGCAATAAAAAGCTTTCACTGGTTGACAAGGAAAAGGCCGCGCTGCCTCAACTGCCGGAGAGTTCAGGAAGCCTCGCTCTGGTTTTAATTGGTTTCCTAATTGGAGTGTTTATGGGTTGTGCAGTAGCTTGGGATGAAAAGGCCCGGCAAGCAATTATGTGCCTGGCTTCGCTATCTGGCAGGAGTTAATAGTTTCATAACAAGATGGAGAAACCCCCCAAGTCCATTGGTATGCCATGCATTTTGTTCTCAAGAAGTACTTTGGTTGGAAACAATCCCCCCAAGTCAGACATGGTGGCAAGCCGTGCTCCCGGGAGCAGTGGGTGGTTCCCGGGTCTTCGGCTCCTTGCTCGGTGAGTGGAACAGGAAGCACGGCGGGGGGTGTTGCTGGACCTGGCAGATTTTTAACTGCTAGCTTGCTCACTGGCTGGAGATAAGGGGGCAAGGAGGGCCCTTGATCGGCCTGATTGATTCCCTGGAAGGAAGGTTCATCTTCCCGGCGGGATGGATGGCTTCATTCTGGTAGAGGAGGTCAGAGGAGCCACGGCAATAAAGCATCTGCTATTCACAGGAAAGCCACTTTCCAAGGCTGCCTCTGAACAAAAGCCTCGCGTGCCCCGTTTGCCACCCTCTAGCAGTCTGCACGGAGCCGCGTTTGCACGGAGGACCCGGCTCCACAGTCAAATGCATTCCAGAATCGAACTCCTCCTCGCCCCCAAAACAAACTCTCCAGTCAAATTGGATGGTTCTCATTTACAAAAATGGGGGAGGGGAGGGCGCACTGTGCGGAAAAATTGTCCATAAAGGCTTGGGCATTCAGCCGAAATAAGCTGAGTGACGTTTTCCCAGAGGAAATCATATCCTAATTGTTGCCACATAGTTGCAACTGGGTCCTTGGTTATTTGAAACAAACTCCCTGGTCTCTTTCTGCTCTCAAAGTCCCTGGTATCAATTTTCTGGTAGAGAAACAGCAGACCTGGGAAAGGGCTTCCCTCTAATCCTGTAGATTACAAGTAACTTTCTCCTAATGCTACTGCTCTGCCATGGCATTATCTTCCCTCGGGAAGGTTTGGATTTGAGGAAAAGACAGAAGAGTTGCTGTTTTTTTCAACAGAAGAATAACTAAAGACGATCTCTGTCCCTCGCCACAAATTAGTCATCTTAGCCTAAATGGCAAAGTCTGTTTATGACCTGAGTCTTCAATTGATCTTATTCAACTTAGTTTAATGTGTTTTCTTGCACATTGTTTCAGCCCTGGGAGCTTGGTGGTGGATCTGAGAAATTAGCTAGCCTTCCCAAGCCTTGGTTTCCCGAAATGCAAAATAACACTGACCCCAACCTCAAGTCCAGTGAAACAGAGGTAATCGTGCGTCCTGCAGAAACTGACATGCCATCGATTGCAAGATGCAACATTATTTTGTTTGTGTCTTTCCAAGAAAGGGAAGAAAACAGTAGTGATGGCAACATATCCCAAAGCTTTCTTATCATTTGGAACTTTTGCTCAAAAAGTTAAGATTTATCAAAACATGCCTTTTAGTCATACACTGCCCTCGGCATGCATAAAAAACGGAAGGGGGCTGTATTGGTTAAGGCGATGGCCACTCTGTGGCTGAGGCAGCTGTGAGAAGCCTCCCGTGGGAAGAGGCATTCAGACTTCAGAGATGCTCAGATGGGAAAACGTGTGTGTTAGACCCCAGGAAACACTGGAGTTTGGCACATAGTAGGTACTCAATAAAAGGTTGTCATGATAGTAATATTATTCCTGAAAATAACATGTGTGCTTGCCAACTTTCTCTTTGCCCATTTTTTCTTAAAGAGGAAGTCTCAATAATTTCTGAGGCCTGAGCTTCCCTGGACAAGGCCGCTCTTGTCACGCCCCACACTCCTTGGTTCTGAGCACTGGGGCTCTTGGTCAGTAGTCCGCCTGGGGCCCTTCTTGGTTCCACTTAGGTCACATGTCCATTTCTGAAGCAGGTGAATGGATGCTTTGATTGGCCAGATCTGGGTCACATGTTCTCCTCTGTTGCCAGGGCCAGTCAGCTGCCCCTAAAGCTACATATTCTGGGAGTACAGAAGAGAAGGAGTGGTTTATCCAAGAGAGATGGAGTTGGATTTTGTTTGTGGATTTTTTGCTTGTTTTGCTTTTTTTTTTTTAATACTGGGGATTAAATCCTGTGGCATTCTACCTCTGAGCTACACCCCCTCCCCAAAAGCCCTTTTTATTTTTAAGTTTGAAATGGGATCTAGCTGAGTTGCTGAGGGTCTCGCTACGTTGCTGAGGCTGTCCTTAAACTGATCCTCCTGTCTCAGCCTCCCAAGTACTGGGATCATAGGCACTCGCTGGCTGAGTTGGTGGATTTTGAGGAAGGAGAAATGGCTGTGGGCAGTTGAAACGGTTGCCCTCGACTCGGCTCGGGCTGCAGGGCTGTACAGTTATTTCAGCAGTCTCCTTGGACCCAGACCTGTCTGGGGATTTGGGGAGCCCCAAGTCTCCTGGAGGGGCTAAGCAAGTTCAAAGGCAGCCTGGCAAGCACAAACAAATAATGGGCTTTCTAGAAGCAGGAGCCCCAGAAACCCAAGGAGAGTCCCTGAGCCCACACTGTGCGGAGCAGCGCCTCTTCCACACGGGGGGCGGGGGGTGCGGGATGAGGCTGAGCTTCTGCAACAGGTGTCCCCTAACCTCGCAAGATTGCGCTTTCATATCTCCAGCTACCAAAAAAAAAAATGTAGTCAAATACATCTGAAACACTTTCATCTAAAGAGACTTAGGTGAGGACAAAGGGCCAGCTACTTGACCATGGACCACCAATTCTGGTCTCTTTCCTTGAAAAAGAATTGTGCTGGCTGTGTGTTTCCAGCTTAAAAGCATCGTCTACTTTGCACAGAATGATTTCCAATATTATTAAGTCTTCTGCAGTCATATTTCCAAAAATATGGGTATAAATTGTTGAGTGTGATATGAGAAAAAAAATTCCACCATCAAATAAGTTGAGAAAATACCGTGATCATTTGTTGCAGGACTTCTCAGAGCCTTAAGGATACTTCTATTACCCAGTAGTCACTGAATTCCTAGCATATGTGTCTTTTATAAATTATTTTAGTTTATTCTTTTCACATTAATGTCTCTATGAGGGAACAATAATATCATTCCCATTTTACAGTCTGAGAAAATGAACTTCTGAGAGGGAAATGAAAAAGGCAGATTTTATTTTTTTCGAACATACCTGATACAAAGGCCTTCTTTCCTAGGAGTGCATGAAGTTAAGCTTGTAAACATCCCATATTGGAAAATGCTAGCCGATAACAATTGCCCATACCCCTAAGCTCCTTGGAGCCAGCATTTAAGGTATCTAAACACCTGGCACATTCCAGGAGCTGCGTTTGGGACTGGAGGTAAGACAGGATTCCTGTCTCAGGGGAACACCCTGTCTAGAAGACAAGATGATAGAGGCTTTGATTCTGTGAGGGACATAAGAATGGCACTGAGTGGGCATACAGGAAGGCAGGAGACTGGACTCCCCCAGGCACCCTGCAGTGTTTGAAAGAGGAGATGGGTTTGAACTGTGGGATGTAGAAGATAAATAGAGCCTGCCTTGCCCCAAACAGGGCAGACACATTGCAAGCAGAGGAGACGATGTTGGCACCCCACCCCCTCCCACAGTCATGTTCCAGAAGTAATCAGGGGCCCCGATGTGCAGAGATGGCCTCACACCTGCCTGTGAGCTCTTCTCCCAAAGCCCCTGGAACCAAGACTATGACATTGCAGGAAGTGTTCTGGGCACCTGCCCTGTGAGGGGCTCTTAAGCCCCACGGTCCTTGGCTGCTCTCAAGGAGGCTGGCGGAGTTTTGTGGGGTCTTGGACACCACCAGAAGCAGGTCTCACTCCCCACAGGGCCCAACTGGCTCTGCAAAGTGACTGTCTGGACAGTTAAAGCAGCTCTGCAGTGCTTTGTTTGCCCTCCTTTCAAGAGGTGGGATCCAGCCCAGCGTGGTGGGGCATCCCTGTAATCCCGGTACTTTGGAGGCTGAGACAGGAGGATTGCAAATGTAGAGGCCAGTACAAAATAAAATAGGATCAGCCAGGGATGTGGCTCAGTGGTGGATTGCCCCCTGGATTCAATCCCCAGTAACACACACACACACACACACACACACACACACACACACACACACACAGTGGAGCCAGCCTTAGCAACTTAGTGAGAGCCTGTTTCAAAATAAAAAGTAAAAAGGATGGGGGGTGTGGCTCAGAGGTAGAACGCCCCTGGGTTCAATCCCCAGTACCACACACAAACAGTAGAGTCTGATCCCCCCCGAACGTGGTTCTGACTTAGTGACTCCATTTTAATGAACAAAATGCCACAACAATGATTCTCTGTCTTCTGAGACTGTGAGGCTACGTCACAAAAAGGCCAGAGCCTCTGCCTAGTTCCCTGCTTCCCTCACAGTGTTTCTGTATCTCTGTGTCTGCCCAGAGAGGCCGCACGGAGGTAGGCGTTCTGCAGACGGTCCCAGCCAACAAAGGCACATGTGGAGTGTCCTTATTTGTGCATTTAATCTACATGAATTTACTTATTTATTTATTTGGTACTAGGGATTGAATCCAGGGACATTCTACCATTGAGATACACCCCAGCCTTTAGATTTTTTTTTGAAACATTGTCTTGCTAAGTTGCTGAAGGTCTCACTAAATTGCTCAAACCTGTGAACCTTTCGCCTCAGCCTCCCAAGTACTGGGATTATAGGCATGTGCCCCCATGCCTGGTTAACCTATACAAATTTACCTGGAAAGCCTGACAGGTGTGGTGATTGATGCTCGTGGAGTCGGACAGGGCCAGAGAATCCACACCCACACACTTTTAAAAAATACCTATTTGTGTGTTTCTCTTTTTTCTCTATGCCTTATGGGAAAAAAAGCACAGTTAAAATGCTGAGAACGGCACAGCTTTCTGGGGGTGTGGGGACTTGAGATCTCAGGTCCTGGAAGCTGGAACCTTCCACTTAACACAGATTCAAAAATCTTTCCAGCAAGTGCTATGTCAAGTTCACTGTCTACAAAGCACCAGTGCTCCAAATACAGTAGTGAAGACAAGCATTCAAAAGAGAGGGCTCCCTGGCGCTCCCCTGACTGTAAACCCCGCTCTGCTAAACCTTTTCATTTATTTCTTTATGTATTTATTGTGGTTCTGAGAATTGAACTCAGGGGCGCTCTACCTCTGACCCACACCCCAGCCCTATTTTATTTTTTGTTTTGAATCAGGGTCTCACTATGTTGTTGAGGCCGTCTTCCAATGTGCGATCCTCCTGTCTCAGCCTCCCAAGTACTGGGATTACAGGCGTGCGCTGCCATGCCCTGCGCTGCTAAACCTTGAAATGTCCAGAAGTTTCTCTCCATCTGAGCCCCGCTGCTTCGCCGGAGGGCTGATGACAAGGCAGCTTTAGTCCACGCCGAGCAACCTCCTGATGCCTCCTGAACCAGCTGGGCCTGTGCCCAGCGCTGGGTGCTGGTGTGAACAGGGGCCGGGAAGCCATCTGCCTGGCGTGTTATGAACTCCCACCCAGGCTGTCCGTCCACCCACCCGGAGGCCTCTGCCTGTGGGGACCCTGCAGAGCTGTCACTTTTCAATTATAGGTTGAAGGATCTCTCTTGATCTTTCTCCTTGGTGAAAGGTAATTGGATGCGCCATCTCTTGAGTACTTGGACAGTCAGGGTTGAAATTAAAAGGGTTTTCTTCTTTACTATCAGTTAAAGAGGGAGCTGGATTCACTGGAAGACCTGGTGGCCTGGAGCATGCTGGGAAGTGGGCTTTTCTGTCTTCTTTTCACAGGGCCTCCTACTTCTAGGCTCTGCAGAGTTACACCTGAGAGCAGGTGATGGTGGAATCGGCTTAAATAGGTAGTCACTGAAACCATTAATTACTACGGCAGTAAGTGCTATGGAGAAGTATGGGGGACTCTGCGGGTATGTGTAGGGGGTTGAACCCACCTGGGGAGTCCGGATTCCATGTCACCTTCTACCACTATTGCAGAGTTATCTGAACAGGTGCAAAAGGTTCCTTTCAGAGCTTTGCAACAGCTTTGCAAGGCATGGAGGAAGGCGGGTTGCAGCCATTCTCTTTCTTTATAACTACCCAGCATCCAGATCTTTCCCCATGGGGCGCCCTGGGCAGGTGTACAAATCCACTTCCCCACCCCCACCGCAGTCCACACAAATAAAATCGTAAGAATGGCCAATATATTCTGCGGCAAGTCACAATAGCCCGCGAGAAGAAATGCAGAAACTCATAACTTCCCGCCTAGGCTATTTAGCATCCCATTAAAAATATTCAAAATATAAATCAAAATTCATGGGAATAAGTAATATTCAATTTAGAATTTATGGCATTTTAAAATAGGATGATTTCCTCAAATGCGCAATAAATTTGGTTTCGCGGAATGGCTCTTGCCACCTTATCATGACTGTTGCTTTATCTACACGGCCCACCAAAGCGGAGTCACTTTATAGAATCTAAATTCACAAATCAACTGTCGTCTTCACTTCACTGACTCATTGCTGATGGGCCTTTCATAAGGTAAAAAAATAAAAAACACCCTTCCCAGTTGACAAGAGTAATAAATGGGGAGGTTAGCGCTGCCCATCCATCCGGCTGGCCCGCTGACCGGCCGGCAGTGATACATGGCCGAATAAACTCATAAACCAGCCGCATCCTTTGACCTCTGCAGAGGAAATGGAAACAGAAGAGCATTTATGATGATCGCCCGTGTTTAAGGAGGACGGTCTGACCGGAACACGTCAGAAACGCGACGCCAGCGCAGGAGAATCACACACCCTGACGTTTTAGAGAGGTTTTCTTTTTATCCATGAACACCCCCTTCTCTTTGTTTATTAAGGTGAGGGGGACCTCTGGGAAGGGCCCCTTTGAATCTGCAGAGAAAACACCTCTGAAACACTGGGAAGAAGGAAGGAAGGAAATTTACCAAATCAAAGGACACCTTCCTGCTGCGGACGGCCCCAGATCTGCCTTTGTATAGCTTTTCTGACTGCCAGGTTCCAGCCACAAACAACCAAAGGAAAACCCTTACTCTGCTAATGTAAAAAGTTACTAGCCCAGCACTTATAATCACAGTTCTTGGGAAGGCTGAGACTGGAGGATCCGGGTTCGCAGCCAGCCTCAGCTACTTAGTGAAGCCCTCTGCAACTCAGCAAGACTCTGTTTCAAAATAAAGAATAAAAAATAGGGCTGGGGGTGTAGATCGGAGGTAAAATGCCCCTGGGTTCAATCCCCAGTACCGAAGTTACTATGACTAATGAATTCACGGCCATGAAGTTCTTTCTTAAAAATGTAAAATTGTCTTTAAAAAAATCAGAAATTTAAATTAAAAAATATTTAAAGCCTTCATCTTCCTAAGTGTGGCCCACAGTTTGCAATCCAATTTTTTAAAGGTGCAGCGTGTAAAAGGGAAAAGCACTTTCCCTTCCTCACTGATGAGATTCGAAGCCAAATATGACTCAGTTATATTTGAGAGAAAAGCAAGAAACAAGTTCAGGGGCATCTTAGCCAACACACATACAAGTGCATAGATTTTAGTTTTCTGAACTCGACTCTGGGATAGAAGGGACATCTTAGGATTCAAAGTGACTAGCAAGATTTTGAATAACTGCTAGTTTCCAGAAATGGATTTCTGCTTGTAGGGAGTACTCAACAGTAGAGGCATATTTAAACAAGTGCTAATTCCTTTTGTGTGCATGTGTGGTACTAGGGATTGAACCCAGGGGCATTCCATCTCTGAGCGACACCCTCAGACCTATTTTATTTTCTATTTTGAAACAGGGTTCTGCAAAGTTGCTGAGGGCCTCGCTAAGTAGCTTCAAATGTGGAATCCTCTTGTCCCAGCCTCCCAAGTACTGGAATTACAGACGCGTGCCACCACACCCGGCTAGCAAGTGCCAATTCTGATATCATATTTAGTGTCTGTACTCAACGGCCCTCTTGGGAAGGTAAATGAACAATTTTTGAACTTGAAAGAACAATTTTTAATAGTAAGAATAATGCAACATTATTACAGAACGGTTGTAAGTGGGAAAAGGTTATCTGCAATGAAATTGCCCTGAAACCACTGCTGTTTTTATGTATCCACTTTTACCAGTGTTCAAAAGGAGAGCATGTGTGTGTGTGTGTGTGTGTGTGTGTGTGTGTGTATACATATATATGTAATTTTTTATATTTTACTATTATTATTATTATTATTATTTTTTTTTATTTTATTTCTTTCAGTATTGGGGATCAAGCCCAGCTCTTGTACATGCTAAGCACTTGCTCTATTGCTTAGCTACAACCCAGCCCTATATTTTTCTTTTAATATATTTTATATTGGAGTTTGCTTCCTGTTTATTCCAATTCTAATGGCTATATCATCATCTGTCATTGGATGCACTATAATTTAGCCTATCACTCATTTAGTTTATACTTGTTGGACATTTAGGCAGCTTCTAAATTTTCAATTTATAAGTGCTCCGATTAATAACTTCACATGTGTGAAAAAATGTACTCACTGACATTTAAAATTCAAAGGACTAGTTAAGTAGCAAATTAAATAGAGCTGAGGAGAGAATTAGCGAACCGTAAGACAGATCTGAGAAAGTTACTTAGAATGGAGTGTGGAGGCACAGAAAATAGGTGATATGAAAGAAAGATTAGACGGCACCAAGGAAAGAGTCAGAAGGTTCAAATACATCAAATAGGAGTGCTGGAGATGAGCGCAGGAAGAACTGGGGTGGGGGGAGAGCATCCTATGTAAAGCATAGCAGAGGCTGAGCATTTCCTAGCGGTGAAGAGCTATGAGCCTCCAAATAAAAGAAACACATTAAATATTAAAAAGAATAAATGAAAGGAATCTATATGCTTACATATGGCAATGAAAGTGCAGAATACTAAAGACAAAGGAGGAATCCTAAAAGCAAACCCAGGGAAAAGAACTGCGATTAGAATGACAATAGGCTCACCAGGAGTAATCAAGGCTGCCAGCCAACAAGGAGAGCTCCAGGTTTTTGAAGTCCACACAGTTAATTATTGGAGAGAGTTTACTATTAACAACCCTTGCTACTGGGGGATGATGTGGAGAGAGGGAATGGAATCTACAAGAAGCAAGTGGACTATGTGGAAGCTTAAGAAAGCTGATTTCATAAAAGCAGAGAATCAAAGTGGTCACTATAGGCTGGAAAGGGGTGAGGGTGGAGAGCCGGTGCACGCTGTGTCCTGCAGCACCATCAGGCGACTCCAGTCTACAGTAACGACTGTCTGTCTCAAAATAACCAGAAGAGAGGAGTTCCAGGGTTCCTGACACAAACATTGTATATATGTATCAAATTACCACACTGTATCCCATAAACATGCACAATTATTTTGCATCAATTAAAAATAAAAAATAAATAAAAGGAATAAGGGGACTTTAAAAACTATGGGAGCAAAGTTGGTCAGTGTCACATAGATCACATTCTATGACCATAACATAATTAAGTTACAAAGAGCCAATCTCTATACATATTTGGGGATCAAGTGACGAAACTGGAAACAGCCAAAGCCTTTTACATAGCCAGGGTCAGAAAAGTAATTAGAATGAAAATAATAAAACATTTAGAACTGAGTGATAAAAGATTTGTTTTCAAACTTTGTGCTATGAACATGAAACTATGCTAAAGTGAAGTAATTATAGCCCTGAAGTCACATATAGTAGAAGAATTGCCAAGCTAAGTATCTAACTCAAGAAGTTAAAAAATGAGCAAGGCTACAGTAGGAAAAAGATATAAGAAAGAACAGAAATTTTTAAAATGGAAAAATAAAATGGTTTGATCAGCAAAATTAAAAATTGTCTCTTTGAACAAACTAATAGATAAAAGTCTGTCAAATTTCATCAAGAAAATAAGGGAGTCAAATAAGCAATATTAACAATAATTAACAATACTAACAACAATAACAACGACAACAAAAAAGAGAGAGAGAACAAAACCAGGAATGAATTGTTAAAAATCATGAATAGGTTTCTGTGAATAAATGTGAAAACTCAGAGGCAATGAAAAAATTCTAGAAATTTATCATAGTTGAAAATGACTCCAAAAGGAGAGAAAACCCAAGTAAGACAGTAAATAAATGTAATCAGTAGTCACAAAACAATTCTCCAAAAGTACCCGGCCTGGGTGTCCTCCTAGGGGGTTACTATCACCATCAAAAGACTGATAACCCCGACTTCATAGATTTCTATCACAGAACAGAAAGATAGAAAATTTTCTGACATCAAAATAACACAAGGATACTATGAAGAAGTGAAAACATGGGAAAACTTGCTTTTGAATATAGATTTTAAAGTTCTTTTAAAAATCTAGCAAGAGAAAAAATCCATAAATAAGTAGGGTTAATCTCATCAAAGACATGTTAAAATTTGAAGTTACATTACTGTAATTCACCATATTACTAAAGAAAAAAAGCATGATCATAAGAAAATTCTAATTCAACTCAGTTTTTTTTTCCTCCCATGCGCCACCACCAACAACTCAGTTTTTATTCATGACAAAAGTCTTTACAAGTTGGAAATAGACGGGAACTTCCTTATCTTGATAAATAGTATCTACCAAAAATTCATAGAGTACTACACATAGTGGTAAAACTTGAGAAAATTTTCATTTAAAGTCAGTAACAAGACAAAAATGGCCTCTATTACCATTTTTATTCAGCATTGTTCTGGAGGTCCTAGAAAGTATAATACAATAAGAAGAACAAAGAAAAAAAGGATTTTAAAGGCATAAATAACATTGCATTAATATTGTGTTATTCATATAATTGTCTAAATAGAAAATCCAAAAGAATTGATAAACTATAAGTACAAAATGGCTTCTGGATATAAGATCAATGTACCAAAAAAAGTTCAGTATTTATATACCAGTGGCAAATTATCCAAAATGTAACTGAAAACGTTCTCATCCATAATAACAACAAAAGCTTTGGAGTACTCAGGATTAAATGTATCCAAAAACACTCAATACATTTACAATGAAAATTATAAAACTTTACAGAGGATCACAAAATAGCGTCTAAATAAATTGTGAATGTTTGTGGGAGAAAAGTTTCAATATCATAATCATAATGATCACCTTTAAATTAATATATAAATTTGATAAAATCCAATAAAAATTCTAACAAGTCTTTCTCGGAAAGTGATGAGGAGTTGATCCTAAAATTCATATGGTATAACAAGTGTGGAAGAATATTCCAGGGAACACTCAATAACTCTTGGCTACTCATCACCATCATCAACATCATCATCAACAACCTTTGTTTGACAAAGCGAGGACTTCAAGTCTATATCAGAATCTCAATCCCTGCTGTGATTTTCTTCTGAGAAAACACACTTGGAAGATGCAGTTGCCGTTTCATCAGCGACTAGGAGGACATGTCCCATGACACTCCTTGTGCCAAAATAAGGACATTTATTGACTGTCAACACCAAGCAGTCATTGACTTCCAAAGAAGCTCAGTGAGGCCATTACAACGCCAGCTCCTTACTCAGTAAGGACACCTCGCCTGACAGTCATGCCAGAGACAGAAGCCACCATCCGAGTCCCAATCAAGAAAGGTGTCCCTTCAGAACTAAGCACACCCGTGCATGAACACGACCTTGCTATTCTCTTGGGAATTCAGTTTCCCATCATGTCTCTGGTGGTGACATTGGGTCCTCCCCTGTGGTCCTGCAAAAATGCCCTTCTGAGGAGGAAGCCTGGAGTCTTCCGTGCAGTGCTTGTCATTTTATCTACATTCTCTCACTTCACAAGTATTTATTGAGCACTTACTGTGTGCGCGCCAGGCAGGGTCGGAAACGCTTGGGATCCACTAGCGAATGAATCTGGCGGGAACGTCGTGCCCACTTGTTAGGAGAAACCAGATCATTAAGTAAAAACATACGGTGTGTAGTTACACAGAGATGAACGCTTAGGAGAAGATAAAGCAGGAAGGAGGCGAGCGGGATATGTGAGTTGTGGCTTACGGCAGCAGAGGCAGCTGGGAGGGAAGGCCGGGGATCTTGCTAAGGTGACCTTTGAGTAAAGACCAGATGTAGGTGAGGGAGTGAGTCCTAATAACTAGGGAACCGTGCTCTGCAAAGAGGGAACTGCAAGAACAAAGAGTGTGGCTCCTGCAAGGACACCAAGAAGACCATCTGGCTGGAAGAAACCGAGGCCAGGGCAGAGGAAGAGGTCAGAGCGCTGATGAGGCAGAGCCAGGTGTGCTGTGCCTCAGACCCCTTAGAAGGAACTGGCTTTTACTTGGACAGTCACGGAGAACTGCAGAAGGGTTCTGAGCAGAGCAGTTACAAGGTGTGACCTGGGTTGTTGAAGGATCCCCCTGGCTGCTGCACACAGAGGGGCTTTGGTGGACGCCACTGCAGTACATCCACTGATAGAGAGTGGCACTTGGACCAGGGAGGTGGCAGAGGACACCTTGAAGCTTCCACTGCCTAGCCTTCCCTAGAAGCCCAGGGGACGGAGGGAGTCAAACTGAGTTGCCCTCTGTGGCCCCAAGAACACCTCGGTGGGAAATCACATTATCTCAGAGCGGGCTTAGCAGAAGCATATGGGGATGGTATCCACAGGAGGCAGCACATTTAGGGGTGTGGGATGGACTTTGTTTTGCCTGAGCGTGGACGGAGATACAATTGCCTAGAAAACCCCTGTGTTAGTCAGCTTTCTGTTGCTATAACAAACACCCGAGAAATCAATTTATAAAGAGAAAAGGTTTATTTTGGTTCATAGTTTGGGATGTTTCAGTCTGTGATCAGTTGGCCCCATTGCTTTGGGCTGTGGAAGCACATCATGGTAGGAGCTCAGGGCAGAGCAAAACCACTCACCTCATGGCCAGCAAGGAAGAGGAGGAGCTGGGGTCCCTCCCTTCAAGAACACGTCCCAATGGCATGAAGATCTCCCACTAGGCCCCGCCTCTTAAAGGCTCCACCACCTCCCAATAGCTCCGAGCTGGGAAACAAGGCTCTCACACATGGACCTTTGTGGGACAACTTACAGCTACCTCTCCTTAGGGAAAGGACTAGAAGTTCAGACCACGGATCCTCTGCACAACCATTGGAAAGAAGAGCTTCCTGATGTGGCTGACAGCTCCTCCACAAGTACCCAGGTCTCACCAGCACTTTGGAAAAACTGTTTTAATGCCCCTGACCTCCTACACATAATAATAAACGGATATAGATAGATAGAGACCAAATGAGGATAAATCCTCCTTTATGCATTACTATCCACCGACCTTCCTCTACATGCCAGACACTGCATTAAGACTTCAGCATAAATTATCTTATTTATTTCCCTAAAACAACTCGGCACTGGAGGTCCAAAACAGCCCAATTTTACGGATGGAAAATTGGGACTCAGAGCAAAGATGCAACTTGCTAATGTCTCCAGAACCGTTGACAGATGGAGTCCCTCTTTAAGCCTGGCCTGGCCTTAAAGCCAATACTATTTCCACCATCTCATGACACCTTGAGTGGGTTGGGACACTTGTTTCTGACAGTGGATTCTGCTTGACTCCCATGGGAGGGTTTTGTGGACTTGAACATTATCTGGGCTGTCAAGTCATTCCTCTTTATTCTAACAAGTGGCATAGAGCAGGGATCAGTAAACTTTTTTGTGTGTGTGTGGTACTGGGGATTGAACCCAGGGGCATTCTATCTCCAATCTATACTCCCACGCCCTATTTTATTTTTATTTTTGAAACAGGGTCTCGCAAGATTGATGAGAGTCTCACTACTTGCTGAATCTGTCCTCGAATCTGCTATCCTCGTGTCTCAGCCTCCCAAGTACTGGGATTACAGGTGTGTGCCACCACACCTGGCTAGTAAACTTTTTCTTAAAGGGTTGGCTAGTATATACTTTAGGCTTTATGGCTTTGTATTTATTGCAACTGCTCAACTCCCTTTGTGGCAGAAAGTAGTCCCAGAC
This sequence comes from Glis glis, assembly GCA_004027185.1. Lineage (NCBI taxonomy): Eukaryota > Metazoa > Chordata > Mammalia > Rodentia > Gliridae > Glis > Glis glis. The sequence continues at coordinate 101,516 of PVJS01000094.1, read as the reverse complement.
TTGGCATAAATGGGGGGAACTGTGCTCCAATAAAATGTTATCAAAAGCCTGCCCCTGACCACGGATCATAGTTTATGGGCCCTGTTGTTGGGCAGAAAGAATGGCTCTGGGATCTAGGCCGGCTCGGTCCAAATGCGCCACCACCTCCTAGGTAGGCAGCCTTCTGGAAGTTATTTCATCTCACCATAACACAGGGACAGTACATTATAGAGTGGTTGTGAGGATTTGATAAGGGAATATATGTTACTTGGAATTTCAGAAAATGGAAAGTATTACTGTACGCCTTCCCCCTTTCAACATTCTTTTTTTTTTTTTTTTTTGCTGTACTGGGGATTGAACCCAGGGGCATTCTACCTCCAAGCTACACCTCCAGCCCTATTTTTTATTCTTTATTTTGAAACAGGGTCTCACTAAGTTGCGGAGGGCCTCACTAATAGCTGAGGCTGGCTGCGAACCCTGATCCTCTGGTCTCAGCCTCCCAAGTACTGGGATTTCAAGCGTGCACCACCACGCCCGGCTAATATTCTTGAATTGAAACCAAGACTGACTGATCACCGAGTCCAGTCAAGGCAGGTCAGCAGACTTCAAATCTCAAAAAAAAAAAAGAGCGCAGGGTTCTGGAGCAGATCTTATTCATCAGAACACAGTATGCACTTGGCACCTATTTCCTGAGCACCCAGGCAAGAGGGTGCCCATGCCCTCCCATGCTCTATGCTGTCTGAGTTTAGAAGAAGTACCCATCCATTTTGGCTAACCATGAAAAGAGGAAAAAAATGTTTAGATGAAACAACTATTTTAATTTAGTGCTTTTGTGTTTCAAAAGCAATCCACTAAGATGCAACCCTGAGGTCCTTAAGTACCATTCACATCTGGATTTGACTCCAATTGAGTTTGGTCATTACAGTTTAACCGCCAGGGTATTAATTGAAACACTAGAAAATACCTCCGGTCAGTTTCATTATGTAATGGTACTTGGGTTTTCTAATGCATCTTAATAAGAGCTGTTGCATATGCATAGACAGGTGTAGATTTTACGAGGAACAGTTTACGCTGATTAAAAAATAAAACTGGCCGCATTCTCCTTAGGTGTCAAGTATACTTACTTTTCTTATTATTTTTTCCAAATATGATTGTACTTTAAAATGAAGGTTGGATTTCATTTACAGCTATTAGCATTTTTGTTTGCCTACAAAATTAATTGCTGTAAAAATTCTCTTCTGGCTTAATTTATATCTCTGCATTGAGTTCCCTAATATTACTGAGTATAGGAGATGCCTTTCCCCCCACTGTTAAATAATTTTTCAAAAAGTGGTAGCTTTATGCTAGACATAGATTTTTCTTTTCTTTAACTTGACTTATTTTAAGAATTAAGTAAGCCGGGCGTGGTGGTGCACGCTTGTAATCCCAGTACTTTGGGAGGCAGAGACCGGAGGATCCGGATTCGCAGCCAGCCTCAGCTCTCTCTCTCTTTCTCTCTCTGTCTTCCTGTCTCTCTCTCTCTCTCTACCTAGTGAGGCCCTCTGCAACTTTGTAAGACCCGGCTTCAAAATAAAGCATAAAAAAATAGGGCCGGGGGTGTAGCGCGGAGGTAGAATGCCCCTGGGTTCAATCCCTGGTACCGCAAAAAAAAAAAAAAAAGAATTAAGTATATCGTCCACTAATTAAATTACTCTGTACTGATTCCAAAACTTTCTTTGTAAAACTTGATTTGATAAAAAGCCATTGGAAATGTTAGTTCACACTGTTCTAAGGGTGGGAACGGTTGATACATGATCTGGATTTCACAAGATTTTTTTTTGTTTTGAAGCATATTTCAAAATAAAAATAGGCGGCAAGCAGTTCAATTTATTAACTACTGACTGGATTTGATTCAAATTGGGGGAGGGGACAAAAAAACCAAAGTCCTAACCAAGCAGAAAGGAATTGCGAAAAGACCACTCTTTTCAAAGTTGGCGATTGTTCAAGCTACATATGGTCACATAATCTTTTAAAAAGCACAACTCAAGTCTCGATTTAATTATGTAATAGCATAAATGGAATGCATTGCTGATGAGGTTGGGTACTTAAGCTCAGGCACATGCCCCGGGCTGGCAGAGTGACCGGGATGCAGTTCACTTGGCCTTCAAAGCGGCCCAGGGCACCTTCGTTGGTCCCCTTCCCCGAAGTAAATCCCAGTGGCCGGGCTGCATGCCATGTACGTGATCATCAACGCTAGGCTAATAACTCTGACAGGAAAGCGTTGCGTCTCCATTCCTCTCCTGGGTACTTGTTGGGATCAGCTAATGGATGAGCTTGGGTTCCTGGAGGAGAACCCCAGGGCGAGCTCCCAGTGGGTGGAGATGGTGAACTTTCCCACGCTCCAGCCTACCTGAGCTCTGTAATTCTCTCATGTCTGCCTTGCAGATTCCACACTGCTGATAAGCCGGCAAGAAACCCGAAAGACCTTCAGAGCCGCCTCCCTCCTGTTATAGATGAGGCGAACAAAAATACAGATGCACCTTTGACCACGGACCACACCCTGGGTAGCCAGGACAGGCGCCAGGTTCTGATGATCCCAGCCCGACCGCCAGGTCCGCACCAGGCCACACTCTCCTTGCAGGGTACTGTCAACACACGCTCTGTCACGGCACACGTCATGTGCCATGTTGTGGCTTTTCCCCGTGCACCTGGGGTTCTTCGAGGGACTGTGTTTTATCCTGGCTGGATCCTCAGCACCTCGAGCAGGGTCTAGCCCACATTTAGAAGTGGAACCTTTCCTGAGAACTCTGCACAGAACGTGGGTGAGCGCGATGCTGTGTGGTGGCTGGCTCCTGCGGGCTTGTTTCTCAGATAAGAAGATAGCAAATCAACATTAGGTCACTGCCCAGGATCTCACAACTAGTCAGTGGGCAAAAATGGGTTTTGGACTCCAGGTTCCCAAACCTGAGCTCTCTGTATCATATCCAGAAGTCATAAGTGTAAAGTAGACAGTGTCCGGTTCTTGCAGGAATCACGTTTGGCGGTCCACGAGACTTGGAGAAGGGGTCACCACTGGTCAGGAAAGTTCCTCGGCATATTTACCCCCAGGAGCCTCAAAAAACATCTGAGTCCAAGAGTCCCCCTGCTCGCTGGCTTCCCACGGCTGCTGGTCTCTATCCTGGCTGCCTGTGACTGCCGGCAGGCCTGAGGGCCACAGAATCAACCGGGGAGTTGCAGCAGAGGAGGGGGAGAACAGGTGAACCAAAGAGCTTCCAAAGTACTTCCAATCGGCCCCGAAGAGCTGTGCTGATGCCCGGCAGGCCGCAGGCCACGAACCATGTACAAATGGAGCTCTAGCCTTTTAGCATTGGGGAGAGCCAAGCGTGGCTCGTGCAGGGAGCCAGCTTGCTGGTCGAGTGACCCCTCCTGTTTGCACCAGCTCATTCTCTCTCTTCAGCATCGCTGACTTGCCCCTGAGAGTTGGGCAGCCAGTGTTTGATCATTTAAATCCATTATTGCCAAATATATATTGATTGCACGGTAGCCCAAACACCAGTGCACATTGTCTATGAAAAATAAGATTCCTGGTGATGTGTTTTTGGTCCTTGAGACTGACATCCTAAGACAAGGCCTTCTCCCAGCTACTGGCTTGCTCCTATCACACCTAAGACTGCTAGTCCTAATGAACCAGGGTAACTTAGAGAATATATATTTGTGTGTTTACTACTCTATTACTTAGCCTATTTTTTTAAAATCTCTATGATTGTATTTACTTCCTCACTCTTATGAAAAGCTCTTAGAAGTGAAAGGTCGGATCTTTTTAACTTTAGGATAATAACAGGTAGTAATTTACCATGTTTCCCTTTTTGCTTTGATTGCTAGGAAGCTCAGAACCCAAATTTGGTTTAAATTGCAAACATTTTTCCTCAGCTTAGTTTGAGCTACCATTGCCATCACCTGCCACTCCCTTTATTTCTTAGCTTCATTCTTTTTCTGTTTCTGTCCTTTTTTCCAGGGAAGGAATTAAGGTAATTCCTTTTTGAAAGGCAGAAGGGTTTAAATAATTGAATCATTTTAACCCCAATACACACTGCAGATAAATGGAGCCTTTCAAAAACAATCCTTCCCTTCACTCTGCCACTGTTGAATTCCCAATGGCGCATCCTTCATGTGAGCAGAGAATTGCTGGCTGATTCCGTATCTCCCGTTTGGCCTCCAGCCTGGGCCTCAGACACAGAACCGAGCTGGGCCCCCTCCTGGAGTGCTCAGAAAGATCAATGTAATTGCCACTGGCAGGTCCCCAGCCCCTCCCGAAGCCTCCCTCCAGCAGGTTACAGGATCAAGATATGCTGATGGCTGTTATCACATATTAGGGTTGACATACAATCAACCAATAATAGTATCTACTTTAACGTCTGAATTATTTTTTCCTAAAATTAATGGGCAGCATCCTAAAACTCTCCCTCTTACAAAAGACGATCTGATTAATCACAAACAAAAACCCTTTGAGCATAAGCAAGTAAGGTTTGAGCCACTTGGAGCTATTTTTCCCGTCTGATAAAACCATGATTACGTTACAGTGTTCACAATGCTAAACCACAGTCCTTTGATCATCTTATAAAATTAATTGATCTTGCTTATCTATTGTTCTATTTTAAATCATTTAATTGAGGATATTAAGAGAAGTAATGGTAACAACAAAAGCATGTATTAGGCTCTGATGTTCAAACCTGCAGTGTGATTTTCCTAATCTCAAGTTCTCTATCACCAAATTCTGTTCTCGTGGGAATTTACATATAGAGCACCTGCAGCCATAAACCGCGCGCCGCTGCTTACCGTCCTGAAGGACAGACGTACACTGTGGCAAATCACTGCAGCCTGGCTTAATTTTAATTATTCTTTTAAATCAGATAGATACCCTGCAGTGAAATTCTTATAATTAAATAGAAATTAAAAGTTTCTAAAAGCCTTAATTTCAACTTGGAGTTTAAATGCAAATGAATGCACTGGAACCCAAAGGGTCCCCTCCCCCACCCACATTCTCCCAAATTATGAGGGATCATCTAAAAACTTTAAACCAATCATGAAACCTTATTTGGGCACCAAAGAGGTCCCTGGGATCGAAGTCCACTCCACTTTGCAATGTGCGGCCAATGCCACCTAGACACTCCAGAAGACCCAGTTTTCCCAGGTGACAGGTGACAGGTGCCCTGGGTTATTATTTTAGTTTGGGTTCTGTGAGAAGCACACACAGACACAAGGATTCATGTGCAATTTGGAGGAAAATGGTCCCAGAAAAGTAGGGTGATGGGCTGGAGGAGTGGGATAGAGAAAGGAAGATGGAGAATAAAGAATGTGTTGTCAGCCAGGCATGGTGGCTCATGCCCGTAATCCCCGTACTTGGGAGGCTGAGACAGGAGGATCGTAGGTTCGAAGTCAGCCTCAGCAACTTAGCCAGACTCTCAGCAACCTAGCAAGACCCTGTTTCAAAATAAAAAAATCAAAAGGGTTGAGGGTGTAGCTCAGAGGTAGAGTACCCCTGGGTTCAATCTTCAGTACCCTGTTCCCCCAAAAGAGAATGTGTTGTCAAAAAAATCAAACTGGGCCTCCATCCTGCTGAGGACCCTGGAGCCCATGTAGAACACACACAGGTCTCAGAGTTATCCCGTCCGTGGTCCAAGGGATGAGGGAGCTGTCAGATCATCCACTAGTTCCCATCATTCATTAGAGCGGGCTGCTTCCAAGGAGGGCCAGCGTCCTGAGTGTGAGCCTAGTCTCGCTGCAGCCTGAGAAGGACCCCAGGCCAAGGGAGGCAGGGGCCAAGGGAGGCAGGGGCCGAGGAAGGCAGGGGCCAGGGGCTCCCAGGACAAATCTGTCCTCCACACCTACCCGCCACCTGGCACAGGAGGTCCTCCTGATAGCGGCAAGCACTTATAGAGTGCTGAAGGTGCATTTACAGAGTGCTTAGGGTGTTCCATAGAATGCCTGCATCTGGACTCTCAAATTCTCACAACCATCTGAGGGCCAGGAGACATTTCACCTAAGAAAATCAATGCTCAGCACAATTAAGTGACTTGCCCATGGTAACACCGCAAGAGGCAAAGCGGAATTTGAGTGCAGACAGTCTGTGTTTAGTCCGTCGGCTGCTAGATAGCGCGGCTCCCAAATGCTGGCCAGGCCTGTCGCCAACACGCAGCTTCTGGCTCCTGTCTCTGTTGTCCTCCTTGCCAGTCTGATCCTGGGCCACCCTGGCCATTCAGAACCCAGCCTCTTTGCTCCTTAAAGCCTCCTCCTGAACTCTGGCCCGCTCCGATCTCAAAAGTTCATTGCACTAATGTAGCGCCTGTGGTCTGCGCTCTGCAACCTGGCAGGGAATCCCACACTGCCCATGGTCTCCTGCCTTTGATGAGGGCTGCGGTTCTGAAGGGGCGGGGAGAACATGGCAGGTAGAACCACAGCTGGGAAGATCAAATCCTCGTCCATTGCATCCACAAATAATGAAAATGGCATTTGACTTATTTTAGAAAATATATTCAAGCCGGGCGTGGTGGCGCACACTTGTAATCCCAGTACTTGGGAGGCAGAGACCGGAGGATCCGGGTTCGCGGCCAGCCTCAGCTACTTAGTGAGGCCCTCCGCAACTTCGTGAGACCCGGTTTCAAAATAAAGGATAAAAAATAGGGCCGGGGGTGTAGCTCAGAGGTAGAATGCCCCTGGGTTCAATCCCCAGTACTGCAAAAAAAAAAAAAAGAAAATATATTCAAGTCAAAGTTTTAGGAAGCATCTGTTTCTGAAACAAATCAGCATCATTGCATTAAAAGACAACAACAACACCTGCTCTGGAAGTTGACATTGGCTGTGACCTCCCAGTGCTCCGAGGTAGATCTACCCTCAAATTTGACATCCATAGATCCGTATTAGAATTGGGGGACTAGCTCTTACTGATTTGAAAATGGAATGCCGTTTGGATCTGAAATCATGGTTTTTGGTCATTTTAAATGTTATATTTTAAGTGCAATGCTGGCCAAATTTCACAGATGTGTAAGCTCTGAGGACCCAACGGTGGGCCTCCAGATCTTGGACTGTGGCCAGGGTTCAGCGCACTTTTGTCCCGTGTTGTTTAAGGGCATAAATGTGTCACATGCCCATGGAGGCAGAGTCATAGTCTTGAAATCAACACCTACAATGGAGGCCGTGCTCGCAGGATTAACCTTTTCTCTTGAAGCATTGGACAATTATTTCTTGCACTCTCGTTTTTTCTTCCCAATAGCATAAACATCCAGGAAAACGTTTGCGCCTGTTTATTGACTGACTGTTTCACTCGACAAAAATTGATGGGTACCTATGACATGCCGGGGCACTGTGCTAAACACTGGTAAATTCTCTGCCTTCGGTGGAACTTACCTCTCCACTGGGAAGATGACAGCCACCATACTGGGGATAATAGGATCTGGGGCCAGGTACTGAATATAGACAGTTGAGAGCGCTGATGTCCCTGCACACCGAGCTCAGTGTGGCCTGGCCCTGCCGGCTGCACAGCCCACTGTTCCCTGGAAATTGGGACCCTTGTGGTGGTTTCCATGACTGCATATTCACCTACCCACAGCTGGAACCCAAGCTACATTGAATACAAACCCCCTCTGCTCTTCCTGCTTCATCCCCGCCTGTGCCCGGGAGCTGCACATGTGGCTTTGATTGTTTCAGTAAAAACCATTTAGCAGAGAAAATCTCTCCCTTCCAAGAGGGATCATCTCTTAACCTGTCCTTTCAGGCTGAAGTCGCTGGGAGATACGGAAGGGGCGCACACGTTATTTGACAAGTGGTACATCTGCTCCAACAGCAGAGACGCAACCTCGAAGTGCACTGCGCGCTGCCATTTTGAACCCGGTGTGCTACGGAGAGGCATTAGCACGTAACAGGGACCTGATAGCCCAGCGCCCAAACGCAAGGATGTAGGCAGAGCAAAATAGCAAAGCGATTACTTGCTGTGATTATGATCATAACCCTAACACCGGACTGCGACTCTCATTTTGCTCCAGAGATGGGTATTTACGGCACAGGCATGTGTGAGCTGCTTGCAGTTGGGAACGCGAAGACATTTCTGTGATACGTAGTGTATAAAACTGAGTCTTTCCCCCTCCCATTTCCATCCTGCGGAAATAACACAAACTCATGGACGCGTACAATGGAATAGGAAGTCACACAGTAGTGTACAAAGGAATTCAATAAGCTGTTGGTAAAAGCAAGTCTTCCTTTCTCATGGAAAATGTTAGAATGGACATAGTACTGGGTTAGCATAAAAAAAGAAAAAAGCCAAGAGTTCAAGTTTTAGTAGAAAACTGGAACGAATTCAGGATACAGGTTTCTGGGATTTAGGGCATATCAATTTGGAGTTTATCAGAGGTGAGTGACAGAAAACACAAGTCAAACCACTTAATGAAAACAAATTTAAAAAAACGTATTCTTGTAAGTAAAATAATTAAGATACTGCCTTCAGGCATGGCTTGATCAAGTGGCGTAAAAAAATCTCATCAGGAATCAGTTTCTAGGCACCTCTTGATTCTACTTCATCCTGTTAGCTTCTCTCTCTGGCAGACCTTCTTTCTCTTGTGGTTCCTGGAAGCTCCAGACTCGCTCCTCATAGCTCCAAGTCCAGTTTAAAAGAAATTCCTATGCCTGACTTACATTGGCCCAAATTGAGTCACATGTTCATTTCTGGGTTTTTTGTTTGTTTGTTTCAGTACTGGGCATTCTACCTCCGAGCTACACCCCCAGCCCTATTTTTTATTCTTTATTTTGAAACAGGGTCTCACTAAGTTGCAGAGGGCCTCACTAAGTAGCTGAGGTTGGCCGCGAACCCGAATCCTCTGGTCTCAGCCTCCCAAGTACTGGGATTACAAGTGCGCGCCACCACACCCGGCTGAGTCACATGTTCATTTCTGAACCAATCACTGTGGCTAGAGGAATGCGATTATTTGATTGGTCAGGTGAAAAACCAGGCTGGGGGCGGAGTCAAGACCACCCAAACCACATTGGCCAAGAACTTGAGAGAGGCAGTTAAACCTGGGAAGAAGCAAGGACATGCCAGGTGAAATCAAATGGAAGAAAAAAGATATGCATAAGAAGCTGTGTGCAGCCGGGCGTGGTGGCGCACGCTTGTAATCCCAGTATTTTGGGAGGTGGGGACCGGAGGATCCGGGTTCGCGGCCAGCCTCAGCTCTCGCTCTCTCTCTCTCTCTCTCTCTCTCTCTCTCTCCCTGTCTCTCTCTCTCTCTCTCTCTCTCTCTCTCTCTACTTAGTGAGGCCCTCCGCAACTTCGTGAGACCCGGTTTCAAAATAAAGCATAAAAAATAGGGCTGGGGGCGTAGCGCAGAGGTAGAATGCCCCTGCGTTCAATTCCCGGTACCGCAAAAAAAAAAAAAAAAGAAAAAAGAAAAAGTAGCTGTGTGCAGCTGTGTGCGTGTATGTTAACATCAAGTTGATATTCATTGTGATGTGAGATGACAATGCAACAATAAAAGCAAAAAAAAGGAAAATGAAAAAAAGAAGCTGTGTGCAGCAGCACACTGCTGTAATCCCAGTACTTGGGAGGCTGAGACAGGAGGATCTCAGGTTTGAAGCCAGCCTCAGCTACTTAGCAAGACCCTCGGCAACTCAGCAAGATTCACTTCAAAATAAAAAATAAGAATATAGAATGCCCCTGGGGGGGGAGATATCCTCCAGAGGAGGCCAGATGCTGGAAGAGAAGCTAAGATTCTAGGGGACCCCGGAACTGGTGGCAGAGCTGGGGAAATGTGGAGAGGAACTTTCTAGAATCACTTGTGGTTCTTTCAGGGAAACATGTGTGTAATTTTAATTCCAAAGAATTAGCCAGATTTAGCAATTTCCTGGATTAGTTTTCTGAGAAAAAAAAAAAGATGCCAGGCAAACAGCAGACGTGTTTGAATTCCATCCCTGTTGCTAGCACGCTGACGAATGGCCAGTATACATGCGGCGGGGCGGCTAAGCACCTCCCCACATGCGTGTGCTGGCTTCAGGGGTGCAGACTCCGCGGCGGGGCCTTCTGCATATTTATCAGATGGACACTGCGTGGACGCTGAGTTGGCTTGCCTCCTTGCCATCTTTATTTCCAGGGTCCTAAGTATTGATCTGAATAAAATCATAATTGTACTAGGAGTCTTTATAATTTACCTGGAAGTGATACGCTCCAAGGTATCACCCTTCTATGTCATTCTAGACTCTTCTGACCTCGTCTCCAGCTGGCTGATAACATTCCGGTTTGCTTTAATTCATCCCTTGAGTTGCCCCATGGAATGACGCAGATCGAGGGGTCAAGAATGATCAGTGTTTCGAGGGCGTGGTGGTGCACATCTGTAGTCCCAGCTGCTGGGGAGGCTGATACAGGAGGGATCATCACAAATCCCAGGCCAGCCTGAGCAACTTCCAAGACCCTGTCTCAAAATTAAAAAGGTTTTGCCGGGAGTGGTGGCCCACGCTTGTAATCCCAGTACTTGGGAGGCAGAAACCGGAGGATCCGGGTTGGTGGCCAGCCTCAGCTACTTAGTGAGGCCCTCTGCAACTTCATGAGATCCGGTTTCAAAATAAAGGATAAAAAATAGGGCCGGGGGTATAGCTCGGAGGTAGAATTCCCCTGGGTTCAATCCCTAGTTCCACACACACACACACACACACAAAAAAAAAATTAAAAAGGTTGTAGTGGGGTGTGGTGGCACACGCCTGTAATCTCCGTACTTGGGAGGCTGAGACAGGAGGACCACAGGTTGGAGGTCAGCCTCAGCAACTTAGCAAGATCCTTTTTAAAAATAAAAGCTAAAAGGGACTGGGGCTGTAGCTCAGAGGTATAATGCCCCTGATTTTAATCATGAATAAGAAGAAAAAAGAAATGAAGAAGAGAGAGAGAGGAAGAAGAGAGTGAGAAAGAAAGAAAGAAGGAAGGAAGGAAGGAAGGAAAGAAGGAAGGAGATGAAAGAATGAAAGAAAGAGAGAGAGAGGGAGGGAGGGAGGAAGGAGGGGAGGAAGGAAGGAAGGAAGGAAGGAGAAGAAAGAATGAAAGAAAGAGA